>JAXQGP010000422.1:0-21454 GCA_037040125.1 Kazachstania sp. M6911
TTTTGATGCTATTAATCTTTGGAAGACACCTAGAACTGGAATCAAATCTGGGAATAATGTTGTATCATATCTAATTAGGTCCTTTAACATTCTTGTAACTGCAGGTACATTACCCTTTAAATCCCAAACTGATGGTACTAATAACGGTTGTGCTAGAGGTTTAACAGTTTCTGGTACCATACCTAGTTTTTCTATACTGTAAGATATTATTTGAAAAACGTATGCAATAAATTCTTGGATATCTTCAGATAAGATATGTAGGAAACATGGCATCATGGAGTCTATCAAAGGAATTAAAGATTGTGGAGAAGTATATTTAACAAGACAACCTACGGATTCAAATGTAAAATGAGAGAATCTTGGGTTTGAGGGATTCTTCGCAATAACATTGATAATATTTATCAATTGATTTAGTATATTAGGGAATGATGGTTGAATTGTATCTTCTGCAGTTTGTAGGATTCTAAACACAGCTTTCATTAAAAATTCATTTTCGGCCAATTTTTCAGGAGCCGTACCTTGTTTCATTATTAATGTCATTAAATTTCCTAACAGCATATCTGAACTTGAGCTAATATCGTTCTTATTGAAAATGAAAGTTGGGGAGGACACAGATTCTCTAATGGATAGGATTCTTTCAATTGTTACTGCGGCGTAAGTGTAAACAACATATTCATTAGATGTTAAAAAGTTGGCCAATGCAGGAAGAATCTCGATCAATTGGTTTTTACTTAATTGGTTTCTGAAAACATAGATGAATTTAATCGCATCAACTCTTAAAATATTGTTTGGAACACTGCCTGTTAAATCTGGAATGATTTGAGTTGTGAAAAATTCTACAATGTTTAATTGTGGATTAGTTGCAGAAACACCTGAACTTGTAATGTTACCCATAATTGCTAATGTAGTAAATAAGAAAACATAAAGATCCTTATATTTCCAATATTCTGCTGGGTTAGATTGATACTGTTCAAAAAATTTCTTCATATGGACCATAAACGTATTAGTTACAAGACTTTCGTTTTTCTCTTTTAATTCGTTTAAGAAATCTGTGCAGGCTCTTCTCCTTGTATCGGTATCAGAACCTTCCAAGTCTCTTCTAATATATTCTATTGGATCATCTTCGAACAGTTCGATATCGGATTCACGTAAAGTGACATTTGGTAATATGACTTGTTCGGTTAAATTATTCATTGCATCTTGATTGTTAAACATTTCAAAGTATTTTGGATTACGGGATACAGCTGTTAGGAATGCTAGGGATTTAGAAACAAGGATATCATATTTTGGTTCGTCAGATGTAGATGTCAATAAGGACCAAGTGATCTCAATGAAGCCATTAACCATTGGGCTGAAAACATCGTCGTATCTGGTGGTGTATAACTGAACAACTTCTTGTATAGCGGACTTAACCTTAGTTACAATACTTGCATGTTCTGGATCATCTGGGTCCTCTAGTAAAGTGTTTGAGTAGGATAGATACTTATGTAGAATACCCATACCTTGTTGGATATGATCTTCGAAAAATTCAGGGATATCTTGACAATTGAAATCATAATATAATTTAATTAAGACTAGTAATACGTCGAATAATACACTTAAATGTGGTAGATTGTTTTTATTTTCGTCTATTTGTTTGTCGACGGTTTCCAATAGACTTAGAAACGGAACAGTAAATTTATCCAGAACCAATTTAATTTCTAAAAACAGATCGTCAGATCTAAATAGTGGTCTCCATCTCTTGAAAATAGAGTGTGCTACTATTAGAACACCTTTGTTTAAAACCATATTATCTGGGGACAATCTAGAAACCAAATCATCTAAAAATCCAGGCCATCTAGCTGGAAAATCAGAATCAGCAATGATAGAGATAGATTCACCGATTTGGATTTGTAAATTCGCCGGTAAAGTGATCATTAGTGGAATTATTTCTTTTTTGATCAATTCCACATTTGAAGCTGGTAGTAAATGGTTACCATTTTCATCAACCCATTTCCTTTTTAAGAAATTCTTGAAAAATAGAGCACCTGCTAATCTTGTGGACATAGGTAGGTTTTCAGCAGCCACTACATGCAATAATGTTAAACCGAACCCATCTTGAGTTTCGCCTTCTTTCAAACTCTTTTCAGCAAGTTTGGATGTAGAGGCAATCACGGATTCAGATAGAAGCTTAGAAATGGTCTCAATGTCAGACATGTTTTTCCACAATTGATATCTTGTTCTCTCTTATTAAAGTCTCCTGTCCTTCTGATATTCTTGACGTATCAACTAAATAAATTGAGAATATCAATTTCAATACGAACTAGCTGATCTCTTTCATAAACTGTTTCATTGTTTCAAGATATCCGGTGAGATGATATTAAACTCCAGAATTTTTCAGTTGCAAAATTTACACCAGAAAAAAATTTGACCAGCGGAAGGTGAAAAAAATAATTCAGCAAGTACTGAACAACCAAGGTAGAATAAACAAAAAGGTAATAGTGTGGAGAAGTAGGAACTGGATAAATATCTTTGACTATACCACAGTTGACAGTTGATACTGGATTAAGAGTCCAGTGTAATGATGCTATGCAATGCAATGCAACTCATTTATTTATCTATATAGATCATTTATATATAGGGTTGAGATGCTATTCTTTGTGAGGGTTTGAATGGTGGGTACTTATCACTAATCTCAGATGCATCTTTGTGAATCAATCTTTTGGCTCATCGTATTGTGTAGTTTCTTTGCGAATGTGCAGTTACTTTCCCTCTACCATCTGAAAAAACATTATCTGGTTCATGTGTTTGTCGCTTACTTCCTGTAACTGGAGAGTATAGACGGATACCTCTTAGATGCGTATCCTTACCGTTCTCATGGTTTATTGGGAATACTAATCTTAAAAACTGGCATTTCAACAGGTTATCGAGCCTGTTATCCCCGAAAGTCAGTCCTATCCATCCGTCCAGATGTTCTATGTGGAATGTTTTGTAGAAAACAGCATCTGACGGACTATGACCAACGTAAAGTTTAAATAACTTCGGTGTATACGATTCATCTGATGCCAACGAGAAGTATAATGAAAGTAAGATAATGTCCATTCTATGAGTGAAATATATGTCTATGGTATGTGGTTGTCCTCCATCACTTTGCCAGAACGAATTTGGATCATCATTTAATATATTTTCAATTGGATTGCCTGTCTTGCTGGATGATGCCTTCCATAATGCTATATTATTCACACATACTAAATTTTGACTTTCCATGGCCTGTACTCCTAGTTTGAAAAGCACTCCCGATTTCAAATCATCGATATCAGGTAAACCATCATCCGTGTTATATTTATTTATATACATTGGATCTTGGTTGGCATTCTCTGAGGTATCGTCTATTATGGTTACCTGCCTCTTCCTATTTGATTCTACCGGCTCAATGGCATTTAGTGGAGCCAGCTTGCTTAATATACTCTGTGCTTTAAATGAAATCATGATTGTGATTTCAACGTAATTTTTAAAGTTATAAAATACAAAGCTTTTGCATATTTTATACTTCTCAGAGATGGTTCATTTACTCTTGAAAGCGTTGTGGTCTTTCAGATCAGAGCTCCGATCTCTGTGTAATTATTTTTTGTTTACCCTCTATACTAAGCAGGAACATACACATAGAAATTTTTTTAAAGAAGTTCAATTGCTGAATGAACAGGTAAAATAGAATTGTGAATAACACTTGTCGTTATTCTATGTAAGATAGATTAGTATAAGTATGTATATATATCGAGGTGAGTTTAAAACTGGCAATCATCTTTTCTGGTATGAATCCAGCCATCTGGTGAAAGCAACAGTCTGAGTCTATTAATCATATTTCTCCTACTGATTTGCTGCCCTTTGACTTCTAGATACGATTCAGTAACATTGGGATATATCTCTTTATATAATCTCCATTGACCTAGTCTACTTACTACCGTCTCGCATCCTCTCGGGAGAGGTTTCGAGCCTTTTACATATGAACCGTTCTTGACACCATTTAGAATTGCTTGCTCTTGAACATTAGACATATCATAATATAACCTAATCGAACTCATGGCACATGGAGTTTCATCTTCATATTTCTTATCATCAACAAATTCATCATCGCATGTTTCAACAGTAAAGAATACTGGTTTGGGGATCTCTAATATCTGATCATTCTTGCCTAGTCGATCTTTAAAACATCTTTTTAATCCTTGGAAATCTGTAGACTCCAGAGACGGTATTAAAAGATAATCGAGGTAAACTGGTTCTGTAAATAGATCATACGTAACACTATTCAATAATGATGTTATCTGTTTCATACATATTTTGTCTGAACATGATTTTGAAAATGTTATCTGCGAATCGTATCTACCTGGTTTGCTCCTGACATAGCCCCTCTTTGAGAAATTTAACCTCCCTCTTAGTATCGTATTATTTCCCTCTAATAAATATTGCGATGGTTCATCGTCAGTTATCTTGAATTCAGATGTCGAACCACTTTGGTCTTCCATGGTATCCATGCTAGCGTCGCCGCATGGCATCCGAGAAATGTAAAGTATAATTTTATTCTCTGGTTTCCAACTATATTTAGAATTATCTTTGTCAAGTAGATCTGACAGCATTCCTTGTTCTAAGTTCTTGATATGCTTTAATATTACTGTATTGAAGCCTCTCATTGACAGAATTTCTGCATGACAATCATGCACCATTTTTCCATTGCTTTTCAATAATAGTATATCAGGTAAAGCTTTGACACCAGTAGACAAAGTTATTATCCTTAATTTATCTGTCTCTGTATTCCACGCCACTATACTTGCTAAGACTGACCATTCTTTCGTACCATTCGATTTCACCACGGGTCGACTACTTGGTTTCAATTTCCTATATTCATCATAGATTAAGGTTGTCAAACGGTTCTTTAGTGTTGTATTCATTTGTGTTTCCTCTGTTTTAGTGATACATTGAATGACTTTTTTTTAGACTCTTCTCGAATATGTTTTGCAAGTAACAAGATATACTTCCTCTCCAAAAATAAGGATGAAAGTAAAAAAAAGAAATTCAAGCATGTTTTGAATCAGAAACTTCAAAAAAACAACTAAGTCACATTATATTATTAACATTACAACGATTACATAAAACCTTTTTATACATATGCTTTTTTTTACAGATTTAGACTAATATCGAAGTTGATGTTGCCGATAACTTTTTCTAAACCACCAAGGCGTCTGAATTTGGCAATCAATAATTCATTCTCTTTTTTAACTCTTGCCGCCTCATTTTCTTCTAGTTTCTTCTGGATGGCAAGTTCTTTAGCCTTTTCGTTTTCCTCTTGTTGTATATCCTGATAGTATATCTTTGTTCTTGTTTTCAATCTACTGAATGGATCACTCTTAGAATCAAATGTATCTCCCTTTTTAACGTGCTCGACGGTCTTAGTTTTATCCATGTTCAATTTTCTGTTTTTCGACGTTAAAGCACCTAACTTCTTACTACCAGCTTGATCGTTTTCATGATGTTTTTCATAAACATTCAGTCTCTTTTCTAGATTATTAAGTTGAGCAGAATATTTTGCGATATCTCTTTCATTACCGTTCTCTCTAGCATACTGCAGTTTTTCTTTCAACACAGTCTTTTCGAGCACAGCATTGGTACCCGACAACTTCTTATTGAATAGCATTCTATTCTTAACAATAGTATCGGTAGTCTTATCGGTTAAAGGTTCGGAAACGAAGGCGACCAATTCTTTAGATTTGTTGTTTAAATTGTGAACAGTTGGTTTGGAGATATGTGAACCTTCCAATGCTTTTATATATCTTTCGAATTCTTGCTGTGTGATTAAACCATCACTGAAAAAACTCATTTGGAATACTTTTCTGTCTTTACCTTGGGTTACACCAAAGTATTGGTTGGTGTAAAATTTACCCATGTTATATGGTTTTTGTAAGAAAACTTTTTCAATTTTAACCATTCTATAATTTGTTTGGCCTGTACGTTTGTCGACACCAACATTGACTCTACCATAACAACCTTTAACTATATCATTAAAGCCAGGGTAAAAACAAAATTTAGCGACGAACGAACGACCAATTCGTAATTTATTGAAATCACTGACTTCAGAGTCTCTGGATGTCTCTTCTTCTGCCCATTCTACTTCATCACCAGCGGTTTCCGTATAACGAGACTTTCTATTCAATGGATTGTAACCTTCGTCATCATCTTCATCTTCGTTATATTCCTCATCTTCATCTGCATATTCGTCTTTGTATGCATCTTCATATTCTTCCTCTTCTTCTTCCTCAAAATCCTCATCATCATCAGAATATGATTTTCTTTGTTTCTTTTCTCTTTGTCTCTTTAATTGAGATAATTTAGATGCTTTCAAATCTGAGTGACCAGTTTGGTGGGTCGTTCTACTGGAGGAACGAACTTTCTTATCGGCATGTTTGTTGTTCTCTTTGTGTTGTTTCAAACCTCTGTTACGTTCTCTGAAAAGCTTTCTTTCTTGGTATTTTCTCATTGTTTGAGATCTCTCAAACAGTAATGTTTCACGTTCCATTTCAGGTAAGGATTCTAAATGTTCACGATCATCCTCATCCTTATATTTACCTTCTAAGGGGAATGGATTTTCTTCTTCCTCTTCTTCTTCATCGTCGTCATCATCATTGTTCAAACCAGCACCCATATCAGCTGGGTTGTAGTCGTCTTCTTCATCACTAACTTCCCCAATTGTACGTTTCTTGGAACTATTGTTGTCTGTCTTTTTGGAATGGGATGGCAGAATTTCTTCTTCATCTTCATCGGCACCGGCCAGAGCTAATAAATCTTCATCAATATCAGACATTGTGTTGTGGTGTTTAAATTTGGATGTGTTTGAACAATATGGATAAGTATTTAGAATTACAGATACAATATCTCTTGTTTATGTATCCATGTTTTTCATGACTTGGTGTCTCTTGAAGTTCTTGATTTTGGAAATTTCAATTTTCGCCTTTAATTTTTAGGAAGCTGCGAAGCTTTAGACGGTGATACATTCAATCGTAGTAAGTGACATCATTTTCAGAGAAATACAAGCAGTTAACATCAATGAGAACTACAAGATCGCTATACAAAACTATGATAATTCAGGAGTATACTGTGATTTTTAAGTTTCTTTTTAAATTTTATAACAAATTTTGTTAATATGTTTAAGCATTATTATATTAGTCTTATATATTGTAAATACTTATAAATACCATACACAAGAGAAAAGTTAAAATGCTCTTTATTACAATCATGAGATCATAGACTTATAAAGTAACTTATTTCTTAGCACCATACTTGTTGACAGCCTTACCATCTGGAATGGTGAAGAAAACATATGGCTTGCCATCCTTTGGTAAAGCGTCAAGTCTGTAGTAACCCTTTCTCTCAAACTGGATAATGTCACCGACCTTCATGTCCTTGACGTTTAAGTCAGCAATAGCATCAGTGTGGAATTCAGTAACTGGGGTTAAGAAGTCTTCGAAACTTTCATCTTCTTCCAATTTGTCCTTAGATAATAAGTGGTCGAAATCTACTAAATCAACTGGGACAACATCGGAAGTGTCAGCTAACCAAGTTAACTTGTGCTTGGTCTTCTTGAAATCACCTTCTAAGTGAAGCTTACCTTCTAGAGAACCATCAGCATTCTTCTTGGTGATGATAACATTACCCCAATCCATTAAAGTGAATTCTTCATTGTCTTCTAATAGATCAGCATCGGCCTTGTCAATGACAACATCCTTGTAGTAAATGACCTTCTTTTCACCGACGGCGGGGTTCTTCTTGTGTTTTGGTTTCATTTCAGTCTTTGCAGTTTCTGGAGCACCTTCGATGTGGATCTTGACTGGATCGACAATAGCGGTGTGTCTTGGAGCAACAGGGTCAATAACCTTCTTGTTGAAAGCCCAAATCAAATTCCATTCTAGGTTAATAACGTTTCTAGATGGACCTTGAGATAAGACGAAGTTTCTTAGACCTTCAACAGTCATACCTCTTCTTCTGACACCTCTGACAGTTGGGAATCTTGGATCATCCCAGTTGGAGACTAAGTCTTTGTCAACCATCCATTGTAGCTTTCTCTTAGATAATAAAGTTCTAACAAAGTTAACACGAGCGAAATCCCAAATGTGGACCTTTCTTAAGTGTAAGTTTTCTAACATCCAGTCGTATTGAGCGTTACGATCTCTGTATTCAATTGTACGTAAAGCATGAGTAACACCTTCAATAGAATCAACAATTGGGACACAGAAATCATAAGTTGGGTAAATCTTCCAGGTAGCACCAGTTCTGTGATGAGGAGTCAAGTTACATCTATAAATAACAGGGTCTCTTAAAGTCTTGTTTAGAGCAGCGTAGTCGATTTTAGCACGAACACAGTTCTTTAGACCTTCTTCAGTACCATTCTTCATATCTTCAGTGAAGATCTTCAAATTTTCTTCAACGGTACGATCTCTTCTAGCAGAAGCAATACCATCCATACGTTCTTCTCTCATCTTTTCAGTTGGAGTGTCGTCACAGTATGCCTTACCTTCTTTGATCATAGCAACACACATGTCGTACATTTCTTGGAAGTAATCAGAGGAGAAAGTGACTCTGTCACCTTTAATACCTAATAATGAAAGATCTTCTAAGATAGAGTCTTGGAATTCTTCCTTTTCCTTAGATGGGTTAGTATCATCGAATCTGATAATTAGTTTACCCTTGTATTCTTGGGCGAAGTACTGGTTTAATAAGGCAGCTTTAGCGTGACCGATATGTAAGTATCCAGATGGTTCAGGTGGGAAACGAGTAACAACTTCACCGATCTTGGCATCTGGTAAATCAATCTCAAAGTTAGCCTTGTGAACTTCCTTCTTCTTACCAGAGGTAGCAGCCTTCTTTAATTCTTGTAGAGACTTGGTTAAGTTTTCGTGAGCCTCGTGGAACAATGGGTCCAATTCGAATAAAGTATACCAACGGGAAACGTTAACATCAACCTTGTTCTTGATGATGGAACCAACCATACCATTAGATCTCAGAGCACCCCAACAGGCGATATCAGCAGCAGAGTAACGTAGACCACCTAGAATGTAAGTTCTTAGGTTCAATTGAGCATCTAGATATTCTAAAGATTGAGATAACTTTTGGAAATTCTTAATAACTAATTCTTCATTAGCGATCTTAATCCATTTAGCAGTTTCTTCTTTGTTAGATTCAGCGAAGACTTGTGGGAATGCATCAACGATGGATTGGAAAGTGTTTTCGGTAGAACCGTTGAAGGTAGCTGGAGCAGCCTTCTTGTCGTCAACAAATTCAATCTTGACAGATTCTGGTTTAGTATCGTTAATGATACGAGCAGCAATCAAATCGGCATAGGCAACCACTGGGGCCTTACCGTTGATAACTAAAGTGGCAGACATTATTTTTCTTGGAAATATGCAGACTACTACTGTTGAATATTTCTTATAAAATCAAGTGTAAGGGATGCAATCAGGCAATTCGACAGACAATAATTACAGGTACCTCACGTATATATATGTGTGTGAGTGTGTGTTGGATCGTTACTGAAACATATTACGATTAGCTAAATCGACATCGCTGCAAGAAACTTTCGTTGTCCGCATACAAAAAATTTTCAGTTATTAGAGTGGAATTTTCCGTCTGTTGTGCGGTGATGTCTGTGTATCTGTTGGAACTATATCAGTTATCTATAATCTAATCACTGAGATTAGATTAGATTAGATTAGATAAAGTAATGGATAAGTGAACAAGTCGCAATTCAGTCATGGTTAGTTGGTTTATGATATCAATAGTGAGACGTAGATTGTTTGGTTGCTTAATACGGCCAGTGGATCAACTTTATTCTGCAATATTTGACGGTAAAATATCGCTTTGTACGATATACCTAAGATATGTGCCATTGTACGTAAACTGAAAATTTTTCTACAGTAAACGTAAGGCGATGAGGTACTGAACTGTCAAGAAATGAGACTACTATAAGACAAAGTATTTGTCAAGTACTGATTACCTTACAGGTATCTAATATTGTAATTTGATATGTTACCTAGTTAAAAGTTCTTCCAAGTTAAAATGGCAATTACAGCAAGTTTATTTATTAATGAAAAAAGTTCAACAACAGCGTTGAAACAACCGAAGGAGATAGGATACTATTCGAGGAACCAATCTGGGGAATTCTTAATTCAACAACAATCTCAATTGAAATATTATTATTTACCAAATTCTGATCTAGATAAACATCTTGAGTTAGCTGGTGGTTATAAAAAATTCAAAAACTGTGAATCATCATTTCCAGATGTTCATACATTGCATGGACTGTTAAAATCAATCCAGAATAACGAACAACGTAAAAACAAAATGATTAAAAGTGATATTATAGCCTCAACTGAAACTATAACGAAATTAATATTAAGTTCATTTGATAACATCAACATCAATCCGATCGATATGATTGTTGTCTCTTACAATGGTCAGATTTTCATTAAACAGCAGAAATCTCAAACTGAAAATTTAGTAGTTGATATCAACAGATATACAAGTTATAAATATAAATCACTTTCAACTTTAGCGCAACCTTTATCACTGGAGTCTAGAGAAATCCTGGAGAAAAGAAACAAGAAATTGTGCAATAACGGTGATAAATTTATCTCAGTTACTAAGACGGGTGTCGGTAAAGTTAGATTGATTCTTTCGACAGATATTGACTGTATTTTTGACTTTAAGGATGAAGGTAAGGATAATTTGAAACATTATACACAATTAGTGTTGAATCCAACTGTTAACACAGTCTCGGAATCACATAAATTTGAAAATGGTATGTTTAGAATATGGCTAAAATGTTTCCTTGCCGGTATTCCAAGAATAATATGTGGGTTTAAAGATGATAGTAATATTTTAAGGACTGTTGAAGAATTTACTACTAGTGAAATTCCTATATTATTGAAACAAAATAATCCAGAGGTTGGAACTAAATGTGTTAATGCCATTAAATGGTACGGTTTATTTACTGATTGGTTATTGAAAATGATTCCTCATGATGCAACAATAAAAGAAATCAAACCATTTAGATTGACTTTGGCTGATAACCATTTGAAACTACACGAAATTGAATCCACAGATCCTGAATATCAACAAATTGTTGAAGGAGATGCTGTATTATCTACAGAATTCAAAAAATGGAGAGAATCTCTATAAACAATCATCATATATATAAATATTTGTAAATATTTATCATTTATCATTTATGCATTTTCATTTATTATAGTTAAATAAAAACTTTTCAGATTTTGTCTATATGTAAGAATATTTATAAATATATATCTGGGGGTTGTCTTTCAGTTTTAAATTGTATATGTATAGCCTTGTACAGCTACAGAAAATGTTACATCTTCTAGTCCAGGGATCTTGCTTCCTAATGTCCTTAATTCTTCTAATATGATTAGTCTAGGGTCAGTATCTTCATATACCATTTTAACATGAGAGACTATTACATGAAGATTAGAGAAACTGTCGGGTGTATTGTATTTATATCTCAAAATTTGCAATTCATCTAAAAGTTTATTTGTAGACAAGTGTCCGAATAATCTTCTTTCATCTACTGAGGAAGAATTTGAACATTCTATAATAATTGCTTTTAAATTTTCTGGTTTAACATTTTCGGCTAAATATATCCATACTTGCTCTAATAATTTCCTTTGAGTAGGATCACTATGATCTTTCTCTAAATCACCACATACCAATATTGTATTTTTCGTAATATTATTAGTTATAATGTATACTGAACTTGAGACGTGAACTTCTGTGTCAGATACTTTTGAACCGTGGTACACTTCAAACGGTATGATATCCCATTCGGGTACAGTTTCCGACTTATGTAATTCTTGATTAGTTA
Organism: Kazachstania sp. M6911; assembly: GCA_037040125.1. Lineage (NCBI taxonomy): Eukaryota > Fungi > Ascomycota > Saccharomycetes > Saccharomycetales > Saccharomycetaceae > Kazachstania > Kazachstania sp. M6911. Next base: position 11,900 of record JAXQGP010000422.1, read on the forward strand.
ACGATTTTAATTCTAATCTACCTAATAGTTTATGTGACAGTTGAGGCCATATTATATCATTAAAAATATACTTATCAATTGATTCTACTGTGAATGGTAGTCCTAAAATCTGTTTCTTCGATAATACCGCTGGTTCGAAAATTGCTGGAGAATTCATGATCATACCTCCTATATGATCCATGTGTGGATGAGTAATATAATATTCGCCAATTTGCTGATAAATTTTCATTGCTTTCTGTGTAGTATTCCCTTCTAGACTATCACGCATAGTAGATGGAAATCCTTTAACTACGTAAGGTAACATCTTCTTATCGATATATTCCTCAACGGGTTTTTCAGTCTCGTTCTCATCGCCGTAAAGGTTATCTACTATCATATCATCAGGTTTATACCGAAGCATTCTAGCTATACTACCTAAGCCTACCCCACCATCTATACATATCGAGTTCAATTTGTTTTCTTTTCTTACAGGTCGTATCATGAAACATTGTGTTAAATCTTCAAATGGCCCACCTGTCCCACCTAATATTGATATTTCAAAATCAGGCATATTTTTAATGTGTTTACTTCTTCTATCTTTAATAATGCAAATGTATATTGTGAAATGTCTATGTGTCTAAAGATATGTGGAAAACCTTAAGAACACTGAATAAAATATATATATTAAATTTACATGGTATCCTCCACTACAGATATATAGAAAATATGTAAAGGACTCGGTTTATTTAAACAAAACTGAAACCATACTTCATAAGAAATTCATTAAAGTCAACATCTCCTAATTGGTCTAGTTCACCAAATTCGGTTTAACGTCAAGTGGTTTCTGTCCCTCATCCCTCATTTCGGTTTTTCCTTTCAAGAGCCAGACAGAAATCGGTTTTCTAAACGGAGTGTCCTATGTAGAAGCCATCCGTCTGGGGGAATTTCAGTGAACTAAAAGTTAAGGCTATTGACAGAAACTGAGAAAAAGACCGCATTTCTACTGTTATCAAGGAATATGCCAGGAATTCATCTTATCTTTATAATAAATTGCGTCATTTAAACTACTAGATGGAGTTTCAGACAGAATAAATTATTATCAGGTTTCTAATCAGAAAATAAAATTCGATATTTGCAGCAAAGTATTGCGTAAGGAATTGATTGTGGGGTGTATTTTGCATCTCATCTTGTCGCGTTCAGCCTCAGTTTGAAATGGTCCAGGCTGCTGTTTCATTGTATGTGTTCGTCACTTTCTGCCCAGACCTTGAGTCCATGTGTTTCAACGGTTCTTATAATACACTATAATGCAACTAACTCTATACATCTTATTATTCTTGTGAAAAAGAAATGAAGATGATTCGATACTTACAAGAGTGAATTACATATTTGCGGTCGCCGCCGAGACATAATAAATTTTATAGGGTATAATACAAACTGCGTTTCTCCGGATTTATTATTATATCATATGTATGTCGAGCCTCAATCAGGATAGAGATATGATGGAATTTTGTTTATGTTTTATTAGCCTTCTAAGACTCTCATTACCTTTTGAGCTCTACAGGGGGAAGGGGATTTAATACAGAGCCTATATCATCCCTACGAATATATATGATCCACAATTTACAACCTCATTTTTAAAAAAAAGTAAATGGAATCTTACTTAATATATTTATTGTATTTTATTTGTATTTTATGTAATTATTATTTGATAATCAGTTATACTTTCTGTGTACCGTAACCCCTTATATTTTTAGCAAATTCCCAAGACATATTTTCTACTTGTAGACCTTTCTTAAATATTAGACCTTGATCATTATCAATTATAGCCATAGAGAATTTCCTCGAAGAACGTGCATCTCTGTAATATAAAATCTTCATAGATTCCAAAATTGTATTTTCAGCAACTTCTAATGTAGTCTTCTCTATATCCTCTTCACGATCTACTACGCGTCTCATCAATGGTAAAGCTAAATGAGCACCGAACCCAGTAGCTAAGGTTGGTGAAGAGTATGTAACACCTAATAAATTAACATATCTCAAAAATGGCTTTTTATCTTCCATACCTGCAACAATTATTGCGTTCCATAACGGGTTCATTTTTGATCTACGGTTATACATCACAGTAGCCAAATATTCAAATACATAACTTGGTTTCAATGCTTCTTCTTCATCGGCGTAAGAATTATCGTAATTATTGTCTGTCTTCATTTCTTCTAACAGATCTTCTATGTGTTGCATATCAGATATATCACCAGATATACCTACTACTGTACTGTCCCCAACTGGAATCAATCTTTCAACATTAGTGAAACGTAATAAAGAACCATAAGAACCTAAGTTATCTGCTGCAATAATAACACCATTGTTGTACTTCATAGATATAACAGAAGTACCAGTGACAATTGGCTGTGTGGTGTTCATCTTTGGGAATGCTGGTGCTTGTGCAATCTTGGTGTCGTAAGCACCATATGTTTCATCGGATGGTCTACCCCAGCTAAATGGATCGTGATTCATATTATATTATATCGTTACTTTATAAACTATTGAAAGAATAACAAAAATGGAACAGTTTGATAACTTCGTTCAATCTTTCAATCAGTTCTTGTTTTTATACCTTTATGTCTCTATAAAGGTTAGAATTGAACTGAATACCCTTCTTATGAGTCTATTCATCAATGATAGTTGTTACCGTTCAAGGGTGGCAAATACAGAAGGGAAGTCTTTACACTTTAGTTTCAAAGCGGGAACTTGTTCCAATATTAAAAATTATCAGAAATATTTTTTGGCACCATGCGGGTAAATCTGCGACCCGAAAAAGGATCACCAAGTGACAGCAAATAAACTTTTCAACGATATCCACTGCCAGTATGTTAACAATTTAGTAATTGGAAATTCATCATGAGTCTTCGATAACTGAATATTTTTGAAAAAATCGAGAAGTGTGTGTTGGTTCAGAATTTCACTTGACAGAAGTGGATTGTTAGTTATTTTGCAAAGAAATTCAAAATCACTATTTCCTACTCTACTACAAAAATTTGTTCCTGTGGAAGGCGATAATTTGGTAATATATTTCAAAATATAAGACAATATCAAGTTGTCATGACTTTTTGTATTATTGGTTTTATTTATTAAATGGACTTGAAACAGTTTTAAATTTAAGAATAACCCAATCTTCCAAAATAAATCGGGATCTGTCTGTTCGGTCACATCTTTGTAATCAACGAGAACAACAATTTTCTTGAAAAAATAACTTAAGTGTTTAAAAGAGTTAGAATAATAGAGTTTACTTTTTGAGTCACATTGTTGGAAGTTCTCCAATTTAATTCTTGTGATACAGCACTCTGAACTGATAATAAAATCACACATTAAATCAATTTTCTTTTCGATTACATCACAATTTTGTGAAGATCTAAGTTCATATAAAATGGAATGGTTAACCAACAATTTTGAAGAATTGACAATAATTGCTTTAGGTGTCATATTAAAGGGTAAGCATGGTGCAGCTAGAAAGAATTGCTCTCTATAATCATGATCTAAAGAATTCCAATTAGATTCTGTAATTGATAGTTCTGGGTTTTTGTTAATACCAAACGATAATGTATTTTGGATTGTACAGTTCTTAGAGAATGAAGAATCATTCAAAGATTTCCGTTTCATTTTTTTGGCCTGTATTATACTCAAAATGCTTGGATCGAGAAGAGACCTTTTTTGGGGAATTAATGAACTATTAATGGTTTCTGTAGTTGTTGAAACTTCATGAGTTTCTGTAACAAAACTTGCTGTTGTTGTTTCTTGAACAGATGTTGTTTTCTCTTCTGGAATCTCTATAGCACTGTGAGTTTCATTTAATCCAATTTGGTAGCTATTGAATATTTTATTTTCTATATCTATTAAGTCAAATGAGCTAGAATTTAAATAATTAAAGTTAACTGTATTGAGTGAAATTTGAAAGATAACCTCCTTGATATTTTCCAAATTATTAAAATAATGAATAGACTTGTCGTTGATTCTTTTAAAAGGAGTCCAATTTATACTCTTCAGCAATTGCTTGTCTAATTTCCAGATTTTTTTGGATCTTATATAATTATTTTTATCTTGATACTGGTCATTTTTACAGTGTTTGATTCGGATTAAATAAAATTCCAAATCATGAAATGTATCATCGAAAAGTGACCTTTCCAAATTGTAGAAAAGTTCAATAGGATATGTCGTTGATTCTTCAAAATTCCATACATTGGTTACGGATTTCTTTCTAATGTATTCAACTTGGGCTTTTCTGTCTGTTAATGGAATTAAATAGTCATTTATTTGAGGAACGTTGAGATATTGAAATTCTATAACTTCATTTATTCGGGTATCAATATATTCTGTCTCAGTCAGCTTTTCATTGACAATATCTTCCAAGTTTATATCTATATTTGAAGTCCACACTGATTCAGAATATACGAAGACCTTTGCATTCCTTTTTGGTTTACTTCTGCGAAGTGTTATTAACTCGTACTTCGAAAGATTACATCCTGGTATAAATTCATGATGCAAAGTGATTTGATCTTTTCCTTTTCTTCCTATAACATTTTTAATTGCTTCTTGGCATTCTTTACTAATTTCTATTTTCTCCTTTGGAACCTTGAGGTTTATCTCTGATTTCTGCATTGCTCCCCTTTGAGGCCATTCTTTAGTAAGATGGTGTCGTCTGATATGCTTATCACCTGTTTGACCAAGTATAAAACTGAGTAAAAATCGTTCTAATTGGAATTGTTTATTCGTTAAAATTTTTAGATCGGAATATTTGTTACTTGGTGATAATTTATGTACAATTTTTTTTAATTTATTCTGTGTTTTATGATCAACAACGATATGTTCATTTAAAACTTCCTGAATATTGCCGCCCAAGTGCAAACTATTAAATTGTTCCGTAGTTTTCCATGGTTTATTAAACATACTTATGATATAATATAATATCTACTTAATAGTGGTATGCACTATATTTCGATCTAGATTCTTTATATACTTATCACAACTTGAATTAGTAGTTATTCCTTTTACCAATTTACTGCTTCATTATGCTAAATTTTTCAGTGTGCTAAACTTTAAAAATTAAAAAAAGAACACTATAAACGCCCAACAATACTAAGATTCCTTTAAGAAAACAAGACGATATGACCGTAAATTATCTTTTTAATTTATCTTTTCACCAATATTTATTTGTTACAACTAGTATATAATAATTATTTATGTTTATACCAGTAAAATCCGAATATGACCCCAACTTATATAATAACCCCTAATAGAATTTGGAAAATAATTTAAAAAGATGATTTTCTTAATCATCATCAATGATATCTATTTCTTCTTTTTGAAGAGGGTTATTCACAAAAACGTCGTCTTCTTCATCATCTAAAACTACTGGATTATCTTCATCGTTTAGGAACGGCTTGATGTTCTTTAACGTAGCTGTTCCCTCTGTCAACTCGACTAGAGTATTATATCTAGCTACGAATCTTGGTCTCGTTGACATCGACCCGCTTAGATATTTTGGAATATCAGTCTCTCCACTCTCTTTCGACCTCTTGCACAATGTCTGAAATATTGTTTCTAAATCATTAAAACTTGCTTGGTCATTATACATATTATCCTCATAAATCATTAAATCTAATGCAGGTATGCTCATTACAATTTCTTTTGCACCTAACGGTACACCTGAATAATATCCTTGAATGAATTTTCTAATAATAATGAAAATCTTCTTAAACGATTCATGAAAAAGATCAATATCTTCACATATAATTGGGTATGATTCATTATCTTCCTCATATGTATTCTCATCTTTATCTTCATCATAATCAAACAATAAGAACGTATCATCTTCATAATACACTAAAAATTTCGAGGGACTTCTTCTCATTAATAACTTTGCAGTATTTCGAATCGCATCTGTATCTATCATTTCTTCATCTTCATCTTCCATTTCCTCTTCATCAAAAGATCCCTCCTCGACTAAGTCATCAGAAAGAGGTACTTCTTCAATACTCTGGTTTGGTTGTTCCCCTAAAGCAACATTTACACCATCTACAACTACATCATTGTCACCTAAAGACATCTCTCGCCAATTATTTCTTCTTGATTAGTTCTTTGTCGTGTGTGGTAGATTATTCATGAAAGACCTGTCCTCTTAATAAGGTTGTTTACGTTGTCTACTCGCTGTACCCTTTATACATTATGCACACGCATGTTCCCCGTACATTAAATTAAAGAACGCGACATCGCAGATAGGAAAAAAAGATTAGTGACAGATTAATGGAATTCGGAAATTGAACAACTTTCAGGTAATAAAGGTTCACATAACTTTTAAAACATTTAAGACAGAAGATAATTCTGAACTTTTTTTAAATATTTATTTACGGTACTTGGGTATATAATACCATTATTAGTAGTGTTCGTTGATAAAGATCTTGGAAAATCGTTTTCTTTAGATATGGGGACTAAATTTGATAAGCTCGGCGGCTATCAGAATAAGAAAAGAACGACGGCCCTACAAGATGAAGGTATGCATAAAAACAAAATATAATTGGCAAACCCCTGTACAACCCTTGTGACTACATTATACTAACAAGATCAATTTTTCCAGATCCAAATTCCTATAGTAATTTCAGTTCTAGAAAGAAAGGAAGGTTGTCACGCAGAAATAATTCCTTGAAACTAAATCTTTCTCATAATTCCTTATTAGACAACGATGCAGAGAATTATAGTGCTTCTGAAAATATTTTTGGGGACAATGCATTGTCAGAAGAAATGTTTGGTAATAGTACTGATATTCGTGTGGATGAAGACGATACTCAAATTACAGAAACTAATTCATCAAGGTATAAAACATCCACTTTAAAAGCTGCTTCAAAGAAAAAGCTTAAAATACGGAAAATCAATTCTTTAGAAGAAGAGCATTCAGTTAATAAGAAAAGATTGGTGGCAGTAAAGGATGTTGTTAAAAGTTTCCAAAACATTTTCCCTTTCGAATATTTCAATAAGATGCAATCAGCCTCCTTTGAAAAAATATATAATACTGACGATAATTGTATAGTTTCAGCACCTACGGGTTCTGGTAAAACAGTTCTTTTTGAATTAGCAATATTAAGATACTTATCTAAATTTTCAGATTCGATTGAAAATAAGAAAATTTTGTATATTGCGCCAACAAAATCCCTCTGTTCAGAAATTACAGATCATTGGAAATCAAAGTTTAATAATTTAAATGTTGTGGCAATTACTGGTGATACATTTTCATATGAGATGGATGCAGTCAAGAAATCGCAAATAATTATTACCACGCCAGAGAAATGGGATTTATTGACTAGGAAATGGACCGACTATCAGAGGCTATTTGAGTTAGTTCAGTTGCTATTAGTTGATGAAATTCATACAATCGGAGAGCTTCGAGGAGCAACTTTGGAAGCTGTTTTGACAAGAATGAATAATTTATGCAAAGGTATTAGAATCATTGGTGTCAGTGCAACTATACCTAATATCACAGATTTAGCAATTTGGTTGAAAAAGAAGAACTCTGATGATATGGCTGTAGCCCTAGAATATGACGACACATATAGACAAGTTCAACTGGAGGTACATGTGAAAGGTTACAGTTTAAGTTGCAAGAATGAATTTCAAAGAGACGCTATGTATAACCAAAAACTCTTAGAAGTAATTGATCAATACAGCAGAGATCGACCTGTATTGGTTTTCTGTCCTACTAGATCATCTACTGTTAACACTGCCAAATATATTAGCAATAACATTAATAGAGATTATAGCATATCTGATGATCTAATGGATAAAACACTCTCTAATTGTATGGCAAAGGGTGTTGCATTCCATAACGCTGGTCTTGTTCTAGAAGACAGGTCCATTGTCGAGAGAGCTTTCCTTAATGGAAAAATCGATATCTTATGTGCAACATCAACTTTAGCGGTCGGTGTTAATTTACCTGCATACTTGGTGATTATTAAAGGTACACAGATATGGGCGGCATCAGCGATGATGGAATATTCTAATTTAGATACTCTTCAAATGATTGGTAGGGCAGGTCGTCCTAAGTTTGAGAAAAATGGTTGTGCAATTATAATGACAGAGCCAAAAATGGTCTCAAAATATGAGAATCTTATTTCAGGAAGTGATATTCTAGAAAGTAAATTGCATTTGCAACTACGTGAGCATATGTGTTCTGAGATCTCATTGGGAAACATAAGCACCCTGTTGTCTGCGGTATCATGGATTAAGAGTACATTTTTTTACGTTAGATTCTTGAAGAATAGGGTAGCTTATAATTTGACAGGCGATTTTGGAGGTATAAAAGATGAAGATGGTTTAAAACTGTTTTGTCAAGGCTTACTAAAATCCTTATATGAAAATAGAATTATCAATATGAATGACGATTGTATAGAGTGTAACCCATTTGGACATGCAATGGTTAGACATTATATATCGTTTGGAACAATTTCAAATGTTATTAAATCTAAAGATTATTTGACAATCCAGGAAATATTAGATATTGTAGTTCAATCTGACGAGTTTAAGGAGTTGAGGATCAGGCAGAATGAGAAAAGACTATACAAGGAGATAAATCTATCTCCACTCACTAGATATCCATTTCTCACGCAAAAAAAACAAAGTAAGATAATTGATCAAACTTATCAGAAAGTTTCACTAATTATCCAGTACGATTTAGGTGGTCTAGAATTTCCGAATTATGAAGGTGCTCAAAAGTTGCATCATATACTAGTTCAAGACAAAATGAGAATTTTCAAGCATTGTTATAGGATTCTGCGATGTATGGTGGACTGTTTTATTGAGAAAAAAGATGGAACATCACTTGAGAATAGTCTTTTTATGCTGAGATCTATCAATGGATCATGTTGGGAGGACTCACCTATGATCTTACGACAGATAAAAGCCATTGGTTTGGTATCAGTAAGGAAGCTAGTAAGAAACGGTATAACAGATTTCCAAGAATTAAACCATATATCAGACCAAAAACTTGAATATTACCTCGGTTTAAAAATTGGTAATGGTATGAAACTTAGAAAAGATATAGACTCTTTACCAACATTTTCCTTGAATTTTAAAATAGAAAAACAATTAAAATCTGGTAATGGTGTTGAACTTACACTGAAAATTGAAGTAAGCGGTAGTTGTAAAGCGACACAGTGGCATGGGAAACGTCTCTCTCTTGACATATGTTCCAAGTATAATTCAGGGAAGCTTGTTGATTTCAGACGAATTCAGTTAGTGCAGCTGCAATATCCGAAGTCCTTCAAGTTGCATTGTTTGATATCCTCTCCGGAAGATTTAATAGAAATTTCGGCAAACTGTCATGAGGTTGCAGGTCTGAACAAATCTATTTGCTTATCTGCAAAAGATCTATCACCTTCAAGTAGTATATTCTTTGAGAAGTCGGAATTGGATTTATCATCTTCAAAGACGCAGCTTACAATACTGGATGATATATGTTCTAGTAGTTCTGATGAAAGTCTTTACAATTATCTTGCAGAGAACAGAACTCCGAAGGGCCCTCAAAGAATAATA
>JAXQGP010000423.1:0-20367 GCA_037040125.1 Kazachstania sp. M6911
AAAAATATTGCAAGTACCGTTGTTGGACCTCGTTCCGCATACGCGTTTTTCTCAATTGAACAACTTAGTGCAATTAGATTAGAATATCCAAATTTATCAAATAGTGAAATTCGTAAATTGATACCAAAGATTTGGAATAAACTAGGTCCTGAGGGAAGAACTAAATATCAAGAAAAAGCTGATTTAGATAAAATTAGATACAGTCAGGAAGTTGAATTAAAAGTAATTATGGAACAAAATGCAGCTGCTAATATCGCTAATGCTACGGCTCATGCAAATCAAGGTTCTAATATAAACAATAGCCAAATTGTAAACAATAACAATAACACTAATAGTAACATTGTTCCAAAACATAACCCAGATGAACCATTGGCTCCAACTGAACCAATTAGAATCGCTAAGAATCTAGTTACTGAGAAATATATTTTTCCAAAATTTACTAAGGATGATACAATGAATGCTAGAATGTATTTAAAATTTTATGGTTCTAGAAAATTCTTAGATAGATATCTACCAGATGAATTGAATTCCTTATATTTATATTTTTTAATTAGATTATTAGGTTTCGAATTAAAAGATAATGATTTGACTAAATCTATTTATCGTGCTGTACAAGATGAAAATATTGAAGTTGAAAATGATTTGATCTACGTTAATATCGATGATCCATTAGGTAAGAAACAAACTATTAGATTAATTAAAGATTTACAAAGAGCAATAAATAAAGTATTAGCATCAAGATTAAGAATTGTATCATTTTGTGATGTTAACCATTTTGTTAAAAAATTAAAAGAAGCTAAAAATATTATATTATTAACAGGTGCAGGTGTTTCAACATCATTAGGTATTCCAGATTTCAGATCCTCTGAAGGTTTCTATTCAAAAGTTAAATATTTAGGATTAAATGATCCACAAGATGTTTTCAATTTTGATCTATTTAAAAAAGAACCATCAATTTTCTACAGTATTGCAAATATGATTTTACCACCTGAAGATGTTTATTCTCCATTACATTCTTTCATTAAAATGCTTTCAGATAAAGGTAAATTATTAAGAAATTATACACAAAATATCGATAATTTAGAATCTTATGCTCATATTCCACCAGAGAAACTTGTTCATTGTCATGGTTCATTTGCATCTGCAACTTGTGTTACATGTAAATGGCATGTACCAGGCTATAAAATTTTCAAAAATATTAGAAATGTTGAATTACCTGTTTGTCCGAATTGTTTTAAAGAAAGATCAAGATTAATGCGTTTATATAATCCATATGTTGATGGTACTAGTGAATTAGATACAAATAGTAAAAAATTAACATCGAGTGAAATTGAAACAATTTCTCATATTAAATCATACGGTGTATTGAAACCTGATATTACTTTCTTTGGGGAACCATTACCTGAAAGATTCTTTGATTGTTTAACTGAAGATATGAATAAATGTGATTTATTAATTTGTATAGGGACAAGTTTAAAAGTTGCTCCTGTATCAGATATTGTAAATATGATTCCAGCTAAAGTCCCACAAGTATTAATTAATAGAGATCCAGTTAGACATGCCGATTTCGATTTATCTTTATTAGGTTTCTGTGATGATATTGCAGGTATGGTTACTAAACAATGTGGATGGGAATTTAATCATAAAGATTGGAATAAATTATCAAATGGTAAATATGACGTTACAGAACAAGAAAGAGGTGTATATCAAGTAAAACGTGAGGATGCGTAGGTATATTAGTAACATAAATAAGAATAAAACCAAAATCATAGAATTGTATAATTATTTAAAGTATATAAATTAATTACAAAGTAAACAATCATATAGCATATTATTTTCAAATATTATTGATTTTATTGACAGCTGAAAAATTTCAGCTCATCGCGTGGAGTTAAACAAATTTTTAATGTGAAAACGGAGCTAACATAAGAACAGTGTAATGGCTACTACATGAGATAAGATCGTGTAGGTACATCTACATACAAGGAGTTAGATAGATATCGAACTGCATTACAAATGGATTATCAAAATAGAATAGGGTCGAAGAAAGGTGGAGGTGGTATTGCCTCTGATTCTCAAGCAAATTTAGCCAGAAGGAGACAGGTTGATGATTTATTAAGACAAGGTGTTGAGGTGCCGTATACATTTGAAGCAAGTATACAAGGTGAAACCAGTGGGGATGCTAATGAGCAACAAACCAATAAAGATGTGAATACAAACCCATATATATATAAAAATCATTCTGGTAAACTTGTTTGCAAGTTATGTAATACTATGCATATGTCATGGAGTAGTGTTGAACGTCATTTATCTGGTAAGAAACATGGTTTGAACGTTTTAAGAAGAAGTAAGATGGAAAAATTAGAAGGAAGACAGGGACAACAGAATCAGCTGGATTCTGAAAGATCACAATTTGAAACAGATGTAGCGAAAGAACGTGAATTGATAAAGGATAATGGGATTGTACCACCATGCCAAGTCGTCCGAATAAAAGATGACAATACAAATCTAGAAGGCATTTGTATCAGGATAGATTATACTGTAAAATCTGATAAGGAAGGAAACGAGGAAAAGATAGAGATAGTCACGGAAGATAATAACAGTGAATATCCTCCATTTGCAAGAATTGTTCTTGGCTTAGAGTTAACATCTGACGAGGAGAAAGATAAGAAATATATAGTAGTGGCAAACCCACCGTTTAGTAACAGAGTGATAGAGATCCCTAACAAAGAGATAATATTCCAAACTGGGGGCGAACTTGGTAACACTGTCGATGAATTTAATAATAAATGCACTTACTGGGCTCAAGATCTTGGATATTTCTTTATTCAATTATATTTCAAAGATGATGAACCAGAGAATAATGGGACGGAAGAGAAAAATACTGATATGCAAGGGTAGATGTGAAACCTGATACTGATGCCAGATGACAGAAAGCAGGTATAATCGGTCGAACTTCGACACACTAATGAAATAACCATACATACAGTTATATAGCAACAATTGCCCTATATTATTACGACTCAAATAGAGGTCTCAAGATCTATAATCAGACTACCACAACTATATGCTTCTATATTTACATAGATTAATTACTTTCTTGTTGTGTCACTGTTTATATTACTCGAATGTTGACATATTTCCTAATTGGGTCTAATTGACCAACATGTTTCGCGCAACGCTCTAATAAACCACCGCACAACCCTCCAGAAACAGCGAATGTGACAGTTCATCACCGTTTATTTTTTGCTGGCTTCCTTTCGAGTGCGCTGCGAAAATTGAAAGTTTCACTGACGATGAGGTTCCTTTACAATGGGGAAGAAGAACTGTTGATGGCAGAAGGCTGTTGATCAATCGAGAACGTGTTACTATCTGTGAGAACTGAACGATACACATAAACAAAGGGCTATTTCGTCCATTATTGTCGAGTGTCGTGTTCATAAAACATTCTTTATTCTAGTACCAAGGAATTGAACTACAGTATATATATATAATCGGGTAGGTATTTTTACATAGGGATATCGTGAAAGATTAATATACACGAACAAAGTAATTGTAAGTATACACAGTTACTGATATAAGAAAACAACAGCAATAATAATAATAATAATAATAAAAATAATAACATAAAAAATGCCATCAGAAGGTTATAACGGGTCACCTTCAAAGACCTCAATTAATACAACAAGACTATTTGCAAAGATGGATTCATTAGATGAATTCGCATCGAATGCTAAAAACGATTCCAAGGAGAATGCTGATAAAAACACTAAGAAAGAAACTGAACTGATTAAAGAAAATAAAGTTTCCTTGGTTCCTCCACCTACATTAGCTGATTTAACAGGCGAACCTAGTTCTCCCAAGAGTTTCCTATATAATAAATCTCCAGCAACAAAATCACCAGGTACTTATTCTCAATTCAGTCCAGCAGGTACAAGATTAAGTATGTACTCTAATTATTCTGGTGTTATACAAGAAGGTACAGAAGTATCATACATTGTTAAGAATAATATGGGTAATAATAACAATAGTAACGAAGCATTTCAAAATAATTTTAATGAAAATGTACATCCTGTTATAACAGGTCTAAATGAAGCTCCAGATATTAGGATATCAGATAGTTCCAATGAGAGCATTGAGAATAGTTCCCCATCAAAACAAAGTACTATAACTCATAAACAACAGGGATCAAAAAATACAATTATAATTAAAACTATACCAAATGCTAAACCTGTAAGTCGATACAATTCATTAAGTTCTAAACAAGAAACAATAAAACAAACAGAACATACGCCAAGTTTACCAAATATGCCAAGTACTCATAATACCATCAAAACTAGTGAAAGCCAGGAATCCATACATTTAACGAGTGGCAAGAAACAAGGAATAAGTAAAAATTTATCAATTGATTCAGGAAATATGGCAAGTGAGAGTGGATCATCTGCATACTACCCATTCCAAAACAATAGCAACAATCAAATGAAAGAGCCATTATTAGGTATGCATGATATGATTCCATCTGGTGACCATACACCAGTAAAATCATTAGATAATGAATCAACTACATCAAGTGAATTACCACCGTTACAAACCTACCAGACATCAAGTATAAAATCTTTAACTCCAGATAGATCGGAACTGACAGATTATAATCCAACAGTACCATTAAGAAATAGGAATAGACCAGCAACAAGAAGTTTCTTAAATAATGAATTAGATAAAATCGAGAGTGAATTGAAAGAAGAAATGAATGATAACAATCAATCTCATACTAAGGATGGCGATTCATATTTCTCTGCAGAAAGTGAAGATCCGACTGAAGAACAAGATAAGTTGTACAGGAACCGAAAGGTACCAACCAATCCAACACCAGCAAGAAGTAACAACAACAGCATCACCAAGAGTAAAGTTCGTAGTACATTACCTCACATTGCAAACATTGCTAATCCAACAATGAATAATAATGATAATGATGACGGATTCGAAGATATTGACGAACGTCATGTTTTCAGTAACCATCCATCTAGATCTTCCAGGGACACTCATAACTATCCATCTAGATCATCAAGAGAAACACATAATCATCGTCAAAAACAAAATAAAACATCAAAGCAAAGAAATAGCGGATCCAATTCATTTGATACAAACACTTTATCACAATTGTTGATGATAACGAAAGGTACTTTAGTTGGTTCAGAATTTGCCAATCTAGGTATGAAGACAGAAGAAAAATTAGCTTTGGAAAGATTAGTTGATTCTTTATCAAGGTTAACAGCTGATATGATTTTAGATCCAGATCGTTACGATGAAGGTATCAGAAGATTAGGGAATGCAGTTAAGGCATTGGATGGTTTCTAACGACGTACCACGAACTAGTCAGGATGGTAACGTGATAATTAAATAATATATATATTTTATGTAACTATACCAAATATGAACATTCAAATAAGAACATATGCATATTCAAATGGCAATTCGACTACGACAGAAACTTAAATAATATTGTGTCACTGTGTATATGCATATTATTATAACTTGTAATACAAATGTTTGTCTTTCGTGCATTATTAGCTGTACTTCTCGCCCGCGGTAACCAAAAGTGCAGTCTACCGAAGTCCAAATTATAGCTTAAAAAGGAATGCATCATAGATATAAGAGTGACTTGTTCAGATCGACAGTACTACAGAAGGAGTTAGATTTTAACTATAAGGAATACATACACCATAATATAACAGTCCCAGTATGTTACGTTATAACAGTGGCAGAATCCTACAATTGGGAGTGCGAAATTCAAGAAGACAACTACATGCCAACGTGTATAGATTTCAAGAATTGAAAAATGAATTAGGACAAATATCATCAGAAGATTCCAATCCATCTGAAAAGATTAAAACTGACGAAACTTTAGATGAAGCCAGTGTTAAAGAACGTATGATATTCGGTAGTATTTTTGAAAGAATGCAACAAAAGGAAGAATTAAGGAAGAAAAGGATGTCAGAAATATTTCGTGCAGAAGAAGATATAATGAGCAATAAGATACGAACTGGTAATAACGGATTATCAAGAGATTCTGGTGAGGTTAAAGTGAATTTTGGACAACAAGACCAGTATGAAGGAATCGATCCGAACGACATTAATCTAGTGGAATATTTCAAACAAGAAAGTGAAAAGAATAAACAAAATGACGATCTATTCTCAAAGAAGATAGACAAGACTAAGAGAGGGAATAACGGGAAATCATCAATCATTTATGATCTTTTTGAGAATATTGAGAAATCCATATTACAAAATAAAAAGAAAACTTTGGAACATGCAGATGCTATGAAGATAGACAATTTTTCACCTTCGAGTTTACCAGATTCTTCTACTATACAATCTCAACAAAAATATTTAAAGATAGATGTTAAGAAATTAGAAGCTGAAGAAAGATACAAAGCTGCAATGGACACAGCTATGAAACCTTATATTGACGCCATAGCTGCCCAAGTGACATCCGATTATGATATACTTGAAAAGATGAAGCAACTACTTGAGCTTTTCACATCAAGAGATAAATCATTAGACTCCTTAAATAATAACCAACCCGTGGATATAATCAATTCTATCAATGAATATATCAAGAAGGATGCTACGGTGATTCCTCAACCATATGTCATCACAATACCTTTCACTATACTAAGATTATTAACTGGTCCAGAATTCGAGATATCAAACGAAAGAAAGTATTCAATCGCAATGTACGTATATCAACAATGTAAAACCTGTCAGGACCTTTCATTATACTTGAATGTGTGTAACATCGGTTTTTACAATCTACTTTTAAAACTATCATGGGAAAATTTCAGAGATATTAAAAGATTGTTGGATCTGACTGTCGAAATGAATACAAATGGTATTTTAGGTGATATAGAAACTGTGGAAATTTTGGATACTTTGATTCAGGGTGTAGAGACTACTTATGATAGCTGTATACCTATGGAAAATGAAGTCGACAATGAGTCAGATACTGCCAAGGGAATCCTATGGACTAACCAAACTAGAATATATCTATATGATTTGAAGAAATATCTCCAAAAATTGAAGATCGCCCTGACAGTAGAAGAATAAACTATAAAGTAATTCTATCACAATATACATCTCACGTCTTTTGAACATTCCAACAACTTATAAAAATGCATTAAACATAATCACTAATATATAACGTAACTATATAACATGAACGGATACAACCCGTCCACCTCAGACACTTCCATGTAAATATAAATATAGCAATAACAATTATGATATATGATTATAAATAAAGATCCTATGAATTCTAGACACAACATAGTCATCAATTAGATTGAGATGGGTGTGACACCTTTTCTGTTCACGAAGCAGATGACTCCTGCGGTAACTCACCCAGTTGAAGGCAGCTGAATGTCTGTCTGTCCGTTAAAACGCTCGGCTCGTTTCGCTGTTGGTACTCCGTCTAATTCTTCGGTGGTGGGAAAAGGATGGGGTGGATTATTAAGCAGAAAATCAGATTTTACTGTGGGACTTTTGAACAGACACACGGTTGGACAGTTTCTGTCATAACTGTTTTAAACGATGATGTAGTGGCTTCTTGGAGATATTTTACAACACAGTTGATAGTAAAGTATATATATTTAGCCAGTTGAAGGAAAATCAAAGAAGTTGTCCAGGAATTTAGAACTGTTTATTAGAAAAAAACGTGTAAATATTGCGTATAAATTACTTGGAAGAGGAAAGTGTGTATTGTGCAAATCAACTAACTTTCTCATAATTTCCATACACAACTAAAGAAACATAATTACAACATAATGTCATTGAGTACAATTGCTGAAAGATGCTATAATATGACTAGTTCATATTTGAACGTTACAACAAACGATATAATTATTAAGGAAACTCAGGAAGCTATAAAATTAACGAGGCGATATCTCCTTGAAGATGTCTTCTCCAGATGGAGTCCATTAAATGGTGAAATTTCATTCTCATACAATGGTGGTAAAGATTGTCAAGTATTACTTTTACTTTATCTAAGTTGTTTATGGGAATTTTTCATTATACAAGCAGGTCAATCACAATATGATATGGAATATCAAAAATTCCCAATGAATAAATTATTTTCTGTTTATATTGACCTTGCTGAAACATTCCCAACTTTAGAAACATTTGTAAATATTACATCTGAACGATATCAATTATGTTTATATTCTTCAACAAGAGAACATGGTACGAAAGCATCGAATATGTCATGTGCATTTGGCGATTTTTTGAAACGATACCCTGAGACACAAGCAATATTGATTGGTGTTCGTGCTACTGATCCATTTGGTGATACGTTAACAACTATACAAAAGACAGATTCAAATTGGCCAGATTTTTACCGTATACAACCTATTTTACATTGGAAATTAGCTCATATATGGAGTTTCCTATTATATTCTGGCGAACCGATCTGTGGACTATACGGTGAAGGGTTCACATCGATTGGTGGAATCGATTCAACATTACAAAATCCATATTTAGTAGAGAAGGATAACAAGGATAAATTGCCTTTAAAATTTCAATGGGAAATTGAAAATTCTTTCAAATGTGAATCTAATGATGTAAACGTTTTGGATATCGATCCATTAGATAAAGCTTGGTTAGCTAAATTTGGATCAGATAAATATTTACCTGGATGGTATCTAGTTCAGGATGATTTAGAAAGAGCAGGTAGAATAAAACCGAAAAAGTAAATCTCTCGTTACTATTATAAATATATAGAAATTATATTTATAGTAATTGAATATATGATGCATTGTATTTTTTTTTTTTTAATTTCTTATTTAGAAATATATATTTAACAAAGTTTATTTCTATTATTATATACAGGGAATAGATGATTTGTCAGTTAAGTGCAGATGAATGTATAGTTCGTGAAATGATTTGATAATTAACTCTCTAGAGTATTAGTCATGTGGTTTACCATTAATCTTGTCATATAATCTAGCGGCATGATAATTAATATTACTCTTTTGTTCTTTATTTGTCTTACCCATTGCATTTTCGGAAGTACATGCTTTCAACTGACTTGCTAGATCTGCACATGCTGGATTCATATGACCGTTAGATGACCAACATTGTAAAAGATTAGACATTAATACTAAACATCTGTTAGTTTCTTGTCTAATAACTGGTTTCTTAACTCTCAAACGAGGTAATGGTGGTAAACGATATACTGGAGCTTTACCTGACATCTTGTGATGGTTTATTTGAATAAATACAGAGTTCTAATGTAATTTAACTTCGAGAGATCGATCTTATCTACTCAACTGCCCTTATTTAAAATGTGTCTTGCTGTTGTTATTTGTACTGATCGTGTGCCCTTGAAGTTCTTTATTTTGTCCTTTAAAATCGATAAAATAACCGAGTATGATGTTCGTGGAACATGACACCGGGTAACAAAATTTTCGTATACAAATATCACGCCATTACAACTAAATCAATGATAAGAACAATTATATATCAATCTTGAATTGCTATCCATTAATATGGTTATTATCGTTATGTATAGGATATTTATATATAGAGAGTATACAGTTAGGAGACAGACACTTTTTTCCTAATCCCCTCAATTAAAAGCAAATGCAACAAACTCTTATAACAATGGGAAAATGACTTCACCGGTGATACAAGTTAATAATTCATCATCAACTGTGTAAGCTCTTGCCAAAATTGTGTACTTACCTGGTGGAACTTCATCAGGGATCTTAACAGTTTTCTTTAGATCGTAATTACCTGGTTTAACGGGACAAGTCAAACCTTCAACATCATTTTCTTCTAATACTTCACATAGATCAAAAGTTTGTGTCAATAATTTAATATAACCTAATCTAACTTCTACATCAACATATGCACCTTCTTTAATTATTTTCTTGACTTCACCTTTAGCAGAGATGACTAAATCGGCACCACGTTCTGGTGGATTTGGAGTCAATACAATTGACAAGATATCTAAATATTGTTTTTCTTCTAAATCACATAATAATAATGGGGAATCACCTTTAATTGGTTTAGTGGTACCAGGTACAGCTTCTGCTTCGAATACTACAGATGCATGAGCAAATGTAAACAAATAATATAGGATTGTTACAACAGGTAACAAAAGATTTCTAACAACTAACATTTCTTGGAGTGTAAAATAATTGTTGGACTATTCGAGACTAATCATTTAAATACAAACCGGACTCAATGTAAATAAATTAAAATGAATCTCCAAGTCCTGACACAGTTTTATATCAGATTGTTGTTATCAGATGGCGGAGTTTATTGCCGTTTTACATTCTTACTCAAAAACTCGACTGATCGTTTTGTGAAAATTACCCTCTCGGTGATTGAACGACTGTTATACCGATGATGCAATGAACAATTATGACACATTGATACGTTATAACTATATTATATTTGCTATTATTATCATGAAAATGTGCTATATATATGTATATATATATATATGTTGGCACTAAAAAAGTACAGAAAGAAATATGAAAGGGTGGGGGGATAAAATTAGGAAATGGATGTCTATTGATATTTTTGTTGATATGATACAATGTTGTTTTCTATGAGAGAATAATAATAATCTATATTAACGAGCCGAGTTCTTTGTTTGGGTTGTTTTTCGTTTCTTATAAGAAGTACCCTGCTCTTTGATTATTATGATTTACTGCAGCTTCCTGTATGTAATCATCAGGTACAGCACTAAATATTTTGAATGTTGGTTCTAAATCTTCATCTACTTTCATAACGCTTGCTACATTACCACATCTATAACAATAATTTGGTGCAGACCATACTGTTACAACATCCTTTTCCGGGAAATGATATTTAAACCCTTCCATTACTAATTGATGTGCTCTTGCAATTAAATTTAAACCGTTAACGTGATTGAATTCACGTGCGACTTTACTACCGAATAACCAACCTGCACCTCTTGGTGATACTTGCCATGCTTCAACATTATCAGGATCTGACCATAATAAATCTGAAAATCCACCTTCATGTGGAACTTCCTGTGCACGAGACAATACACGAATTTGATCTAACATTCTAATTTCTGGAGATAAACCACCATGAACACATAAAATTTTACCATCAATGATAGCTGCTAAAGTTAAGAAATCGAAAACTTGACAACAATATTTCCATACTGTTGTTGATCCATATTTATTTAAACATTCTTCGTAAAAACCGTAAACTTGTGTAATTTGACGAGATTCATGATTACCACGAACTAAAGTAATCCTTGAAGGATATTTCACTTTCAAACACATTAATAAAGTGAATGTTTCAAGACTATAATAACCTCTATCAACGTAATCACCTAAAAATACATAATTAATATTATCTGGGAATCCACCAGCGGTTCTAAATAATTCTAAAAGATCATGAAACTGACCATGGATATCACCACAAACTGTAACTGGTGTCTGTACCGGTTGTATATTACTTTCTTCCATTAATAATTCTTTAACCATTTCACATAATTGTTTCATTTCATTTTCAGTCAGGGATTGACATTTTTTAACTGTCTCCAGCCACTCATCAACACCTCTATTACTCATCTTTGATTTTATTGCAATGTTTATATATATAACTATGATCTGTTCTAATGATTATTAACTATCCGATATACTGCAAGGTGTTAAATATATATATAGTCTCTCTTCTTGTATATTGTCCATCTTACTCATTACCATCAATCAATGTTCTCTCGCTGAGCGTTGAATCCTTCGTCTCTTACACAACGAGGAAAACTGAAAAGTTTTTCCCTGTAGCAATACACAGTGAGCCAGACACACTGAACCAGTGAGCTTAGTTCGGGTCTATGACCAATGAGACAATAATTGAGAATAAACAACTACAAGATAGTATAAGATCGTGTATGTGGAGCTAGTTACAAATGTAGTAATATAATCACACATCACAACAGTACCCCTCCTTCCAGGATGAAATTAGTACATTTTTTGAAGAAACTACGGAATGAACAAGTTACAATCGAATTGAAAAATGGTACAACAATATGGGGTACATTACAATCGGTATCACCACAAATGAATGCTACTTTAACAGATGTAAGGTTATCTGTTCCATTAAATGCAACTAGATCTCAAGCTGCTATGTCAAGTGTATATTTATCTGGTAGTACTACCGAAAGATCTAAGGATGGGATATCGGCTTCGTTACAATATATTAATGTACGTGGTAACACAATTAGACAAATAATTTTACCAGATTCATTAAATTTGGATTCGTTATTAGTTGATGATAGCCAGTTGAATCGTTTAAGAAAAACGGGACAAGTAACGGATTCAACATCAAGGAAAAGAACTAGAGGTTCAGATTCTCATATGGCTAAAAGAGCTAGAAGAGGTGTATGAGAATAGGGAAATTGTAACTCATAAACTATCTATAATATAATAAATAAATATATATATATGCATTTATTTATTTAAAATTTTTAATGAAACATGGATAATCATAGAAAGGATAAGTATTTATTATAGAGCGCATATGTATAGGTATGTATAACACTGTACGTATGAATATGTATGATAGATGATATACTGGACGTGAATATTTACAGAACTTTTGTATAGATGAAGTTATATCAGAACCATGAAACTTGTTTTGATTGCTTCTTTTCAAGACGTTTAGCAAATTTTTTACCCTTAATAGCAGCTATAGTATTATCTGCATTTTCTAAAGCTTTATTCATCTTTTCAACTCTTGCTGTCTTTGTCAATTCATGTTTATGTCCCTTAGGTAATAATACACCCTTCATAAATTTCTTTTGATTATATTTCTCTTCAAAGAATAATTTATCTGGTATTGGTGGTAGTAATTCATTAACACCATATCTATGTGCTAATTTAAATAAAGCACTCATTCTTCTCCTTGAATATATTGGATCATGATATCTAAGTGTTACAGGATGTTTGTTAGCAATGAATGGATTAGCATCTAATGCATGTGTTGAAACAGATTTTTCAGAATATTTAACATGAGGTGGATAACGGTAGAAAAATTGTTTTAACAGTTTAGGAAGTGCCTCAAACTGTTTTATAGCGGACATCTTCAGAAATGTAGAATAGTAATATGTACTGGTATCGTTATATTTCTTCTCTTATAACAGCTCTCTTTACTGTTTAACTTGTTATAGTTCCTTATATTTCTCATAAAGTTGCTCTGTTTTACTTGAGGACCTCTCGCCGCGAGTTACACATACAAGACAGAAATTTTGATGTTAATAGCGATAAAGCTTTATTATGACAATGACTATTTAATTCGATTATATACAATATCTATATGGCGAGTTTCTTTGTACCCTCTTCAGCTTCACGCAATGCTCTCCTACGTTCAACATCCCAATTATATAATCTAGCACAATTAACTTCCATTGTAGTAATATTTTCTCTTAAGAATTCGACATCTTCTAATGCAGTTTCTAAACTCTTTTGAGCAGTCTTATGACGTTCTTTCAATAGGTCGATGGCCTCATCAACTGGGTACTCCAACATAACATCGGCACCTAACCATAGACCGACTTTCTTGTCTTCGGTATCTACTACAGCTTTAGTATATAGAGTATCATTCAATTGATAATTAACTTCCATTGGCTCATCTTCATCATTATCTTGTAATTGTAAAGTTTGACACACTTGCAAAGTATGTTCGATGTCGGGGACTCTAATACGCAATTGTTTCACTGTAGAAGCCTTAGATTCTTGCATATATTTATACATTGATAACCTTTCTTGAAATTTACTAAAGACTAATTCGAAATCGTTTGGATCCTTGATATATTCTTCGACTTCACCAACGAATGGGGCCGCTGGGATACCTCTTGCATTTTTCTCAGTACTGTTAAATAGTGTGTCCATTATGAAGTAGCTCAATCGTACACAGTCCTGTCTACAATTAGAGTTGTATTGTACAATATCCTGTTGTTAAATCATCTTTATACAGTTTGAAATATTTATTTTTCAGCTGAATTTCGCTGTGGTGTAACCAATCTCAGAAGAGTGTTACCCTTACACACGACAAAATTACACTGACAGTAGACCAACTACAAGTATTAATGGCAATAAGAAGTGTCAACGTTATGTATCGAGGAGTGTACTGATATACTGCAAGCCAGATGGTATTGTTTCTGGCTCCAGTGCACGTTGATATATATTTTCAAACAGTGGTTACTATATAAGCTTCATGTTCACTGACTACAACTGTTCAAAACACAGGCTCCCATAGTTGACAAACTACCAGATTACTTCACACTATGCCTTGCAAGTGGATCAAAAGTCACGCAACTAGTAGCAGACACCTACAAACTACACGAGCCTGCTGATTCAGTTCCTCGATACATATGCTATTAGTTACTCTTCTTAACTCCGCTCGATTACTATGACGATTCAAAAATTCTCAGCGCATTTTTTGGTTTAATTCTCGTCTCAAGACACCGCTGTCACAATAGAGCTGTTAACTCCGCTCCCCACAGTATGTCGCTGCAGAATACCCACAGAAACAGTCTCACCCCCCACAATGTCAATTCAGTTTCGAATGCTGTTTTGATCAGTTTAGTTTGCCTTGACGTGCATTCGAGTAACATAAACAATTGTATATAAAGAGAGTGTCTATGGGTCTCAATTGCAATGAGTCTCTCATCTATTGCAATTGCGTTCTTGTTTACTCTCTTAGACTTGACTGCGACAGTACTACACTCCAATTACAATGATTAACAACACTAAAGATATTTCAGTATTACAAAAACCAATGGATGATTTCTTAGCTAAGGAACATTCATTAGAAGAATTAGAAAAATTAGAATTACAAACAAGTTTACCTAAATTCGATGATGAGACAGCTTTTGAACTAGGTTGTTTCATTAGACAAGAAGCTCGTAAAATGTTCCCAAATAAATGTATCACTATCGATATTTCATTACCTACTCGTCATTGTTTATTCC
This sequence comes from Kazachstania sp. M6911, assembly GCA_037040125.1. Taxonomy (NCBI): domain Eukaryota; kingdom Fungi; phylum Ascomycota; class Saccharomycetes; order Saccharomycetales; family Saccharomycetaceae; genus Kazachstania; species Kazachstania sp. M6911. The sequence goes on from JAXQGP010000423.1 coordinate 15,014, forward strand.
GTTGTACTTCAATCAATGGTTCATCATTAGATAACACCAAATGGGTCGAACGTAAACAAAATACTGTCTTCCGTTTCAATCATTCAACCTTCTTTGTTCGTGCTAAAAAAGGTGATATCCCAATGGAACAAAGATTCTTCATCTCAGCTGAAGAATACGCTTTCCATGGTGGTGCTGTACCATTATACGTTGATAACGTTTCTTCCCCAGTTGCTTGTTTAACAATTAGTGGTTTACAACAACAACAAGATCATTTCTTAGCTACTGCCGCGTTATTAGAATTTAAAACTACTATGTAATTAAAACCATTTATAAACATTTACTTAATACATATTATATTTCTATTTTTCAAGTCTACGCATGAAAAAGGGTATTAATCCATTAGTTTGCCATTCATTTTGTAATTTATCTCGAGCTTCAAGAAACCATGTGAGACTTGGTTTTGGATTGTCTATAGGTCCTTGTTTAGAACAAGACTGTTGTGCTTGTAGTTTAAGTAATTCAATTAATTCTTTTGAAAATTTAGAATTTCGTGTAGTTGAATTACTAGTACTTACAATAATATTAGTTGCATCTAACGACGTTTCTAGATCACTCATAAAACTAGAATTATTATTACTTTCACCAGAAGTTTCAAATTCACAATTTTCAAATAATTTGGAAGCTCTTTCATAAGCATAAGTACAATTTTCACAAACTATTTCTTTGAATGGTTCTTGATGATATGATAATATATTCATTACTTCATATAATGGTCTTTCACAAATCACGCATTTCTTAATGGCTATCGATGACGATATACCTAATTCAGTTAAATATTTGTCACCATATTCAGTAGCATTAGTATCATTGTAATGATCACTAGGGTTTAATAAATTATTTACCATATTTTTCATATTTGCATTACTATTACTTTCTGTTAATGTAGATAATCCATTTATCTCTCGACCAGATGTTTTTAATTTTAACGGAATATGTGAATCTGTACGTTTATCCATCTTCATTCGTAAATCTGACATAGATACACGTTTTTTAGTACCAAAATGTCTTTCATTATACGGGATATAATCTTCAATCATAACAATTGGCTGATAATCATCTTCTTCGTTATCCTGATCCTCGGATCTGTTTTGAAACGTATCTGTATTACTCATTAATGGTGTCATTACACTGTAACTTATATGTCTTTTACCTTCTTTGTTATGTACCCTTAACTCCTTTGCCAGTGTCCCAGTAGAAATCGCTACAGGTTGAATATTATCATCTTCAGGTTCATAATGATTTATTAACGATCGGTGACTCTCATTATATGGTGCAGATAGATTATGTTGACTCTGTGGAGGTGGTAGTAATGGTAAAGTAGTTATCTTGTCAACTTCTAATAAATCTAATTTCGATGTAGTGTGATTAAATTTCAATTGTTGTAATTTATTTTTCTTTGCACCAATTAATTGTGATCTTCTTTTCTTTACTTGTAATAATTCATTCCTTTCAGGAAATGAATTACCATGTCTCTTTTTGGATGGTGTACTATTACTATTAAATACAAAATCTTTCTTTTCTAATTTCCATTGTAACATGCCATTATAATTCTCATCATTTCGAGGTAATGTTGGTGTAGTAGGTCCTCTACCTGAATTCTGACCCATAAAACTATTCCCATTTGACTTGATACCACTTAAATTCGTCGAGGATACCGACGATATTATAGAAAGAGAATTTGTATCAAGTGGTTCAAACACTCTTAATCTCGTATGTTCATCCATGATAGATTTGTGAGTTTAAAATTTGTTTTCTTTGCAAAGTGCGTGTATATTCTTTTATATTGTTCAATTATATTGAATTATATCTTATTTATGTGATACTGTCACTATATTTTACTATTGTTTACTGTATGATTTACTTAATCGATAATTTTAAACATTGTTAATTATATATTTAGAAAAACTCCTTATACGGCTCTGTTGTCAAATTTCCCGATTCGGGGATCGCGAAGAGGGTCCCGCACAACAGCGTGAAAAATCGTTAAAAAACCAAATAACTGAAATGTTAATAATTATAAAAAATATTCATGGAAATCATAAGTTTCTAACAGCTTTTTGAACTTCAACAAGACTAGATATTAGGTTATCGGATGCGACTGGTGCATAACCTAATGATACCAAAGTGTCATGTCTGTCACCTTTTTGTAAATTGTCACAGGCTTTCTTGATGTCCGACTTATAAGAAACAAATAAATCATCACAGTTGGCTCTTAATTTAGATAATTTCTGTTTAATTAACGTTTTTTGATCTTTATCCTTGATACGTTTCATATTATCTAATGTTTTCAATGTAGAAATGTTAGATAGATATGCTTCGATGAGTCTCCATGATGTAATACCAACAATTGCAGTGTCGATTTCAGTCACTAATTGTGATATATTATCACCATTATTGGAATATATATCGTTTATGATAGTATATGATAATAACTCAGGTGGAGTCATATGTTGTTCAAATTTGTCATCGGCAGGTAGAAGGTTTTGTAATTTCGTAACCATACAAGATTCTTTACCTGTTGGAATAGCTTCGATCATAAATGTCTTGATCAATTGATATAGAATCCATGGTTCATCAATAGACAACATCGATAAGGATTCTGGTAAATCTTTTTTGTTTAGATCATCATGGAATCCAAAGATTGACCAATCTCTGTTATCGCTAAATTTCATATTACCACTTGATTCAATTTGTCTTAAATCATTTTTCAATGATTCTAATATTGTAGTACGTTTATCATTACAGATGTATGTCATATTCACTGAATCACATCTTTTACTGAATCTACCAACAGATTTCATTAATGCATTTTGAAACTCTAACATCCCTAATATCTTAATATATGATTTTCTATCAAATGAAATATTAATAAATTGTGAAATTCTTTGTAAGGAGTCATCATATAATGCATTGTTTTTAATTAATGTTTTATTCAAATAATCATGTGTCTTATGAGGGAATAATGAACTATAACGAGAATAAATTAAATAATCCATCGAATCAACTTGAACATTTTTAACACTTAGATCTTGATAATATGAATATGCCATTGATGTCAAACCTAAATACATATACATGGCAATTAACCATACTTTTGTGTCATAATTATTTGGATCCTCCTTTTGATAATTCTCTAATAATGAAACCACATAAAGTATGTCCTCTAAATTTATGTCGGGGTTTAATATAATATCCTTAATTAGATCAAGGATAAATGTGGAACAAAGGGAATAATCTGTCTTAGGTTTCGTTTTCATTGTATCTTTATGTTTATTGTAATAATCGACGGGTTTAACATCTGAAAGTCTCAGTTTAAACATATTTGAATCATGAATTAGATCGGCGTTTGTACCAAGGGATTCGAATATACTTATTAGAACATCATTAGAAATATATTTTCTGTAATTTGTGATATCAGCAACACAACATGGTCTATTGTGGAATCTTTCTAAGTAATATTCTAAAGATTGTTGTTCAATTTTCTTATCACTCACTAAATCAATTTCAAATCTTATTAGTCTTGCATTTCTTGATTTTGAACCAACTAAATTATCAATCAAATCATATAATTCTTGCTTCGTCTTACCTAATGCATTGCCGTGAACAACAATATTTTTCATTAATTCATAATCATCTAAACTTTTCAAAATTTTAGAACATGTAGTGAAAATTAAATCATGATTATCCCTTTTCACATTTCTTAAGAAGAAATTCTTCAAATATAAATCGACAGATTTATCAAATTGTGGTAGAATGATATCGATTATCTCCTGAGACTTTTCGGCATCATTTGGGAACAATTCCTCGCATAATGTACAATATACGATAATTTCTTGCGTAGATTTGAATGGTTTCAAATTATTAAGATTTCTATAAGTTAATAATGGTAAAATCTTAGCTTCTTGGGATGAAACTCTATAATTTTGATATTTGAATAAAGCTACTGTAGCAATTGCATTCCAGAATAGATATTCTCTAGGTTGTTGTACGCTGTCCTTTGGGAATTTTGATAATTGTAAAGATGATTTACCTAAATGTTTAAAATTACAATCTTTTAGAGAATAATCAAACCATAAATAACTAATTTCGAAACTTGGTTGTTTTGAGTTTGCTCTTTCAAATACATGTAATGCATCATCATATTTTTCTAATTCAAAGAAAAATTTATGTAATAAGCCTAATGCATCTTGATCAATTGTGTATAATTTCCCGTTATTCATATCATAATTTGATAATAATGATGTATCATATTGAAATTTAGTTGGTGATTGTCTATACTTGATATATGATTCTAGAATTTGTAAGAATACTGATTTTGGGTATTTGGATTTATAAGTATCAATTAATTGATAACATTGTTTGAAATTGGATTTATTAATGAGATCATTTGTCTGCTCCTCAAGTTTCTCCCAGACACTCATATTTTCTTGATGGTCTTAGCTCAAGAACGATGCAATTGGGTCAGCGATAAATATATACTAACGTACGCTACTGAAGACAAGTATTGAAAATACGTAACCGTTAGAATTGAACAGTTTTGATTGTTATTTATGTAAGTTCAAGATGTAGGTTGTTTCAATAAATTTCAGTCGTCACCGCAGTGTAAGCGACCACAACTCGGCTCATATTACATAACGACAGCATCGCCGTTCAACATACAAGAAACTGAGTTTAAATAGTTGTTATTGAAGCTACCACTATTTATGATATCGTCATATACAAAATATCAACATGTAGTTCAAACTGTATATCTTATATGCCTTGAACAAACTATTCTTGAGGATCGAGATTTTATCACGATCCACGACAGCGATTAACTGAAAAGTTTTTCACTCAGTGCGCCTGTTTCAGTGAGGTGACAAACCGCTCACCGAAAATTTTTTTCATCACAAAAATTTTCGATGAGATGAGCATCTCTGTGAAATCTGTTACAGTTATACCGGTGATGAACCACACATCAGATTTAAGAATATATACAGTTTGTACATTTAACACAATTACATTTGTTTAGTATTATTTATAAATAGGACTGAAACGAAGTATCCTTAAAGCAAGCCAATATGTCATCTATTTACAAAGCATTATCCGGCAAGACCGAAGACAGAAATGATAAGAAGAAGAACGGTAATGAGAAACAATTTATGAATAAACAACGTACTTTACTTATTTCAAGTAGAGGTGTTAACTTCAGACATCGTCATTTGATTCAAGATTTAAACAGTTTGTTACCACACTCCAGAAAGGAACCTAAATTGGATACCAAGAAGGATCTAGGACAATTAAATGAAATTGCAGAATTATACAACTGTAAC
>JAXQGP010000424.1:0-20711 GCA_037040125.1 Kazachstania sp. M6911
TCTGGCATCTTTTTAGCCATTGATCTTGTAATGATTAAATCACCTTCATAAGGAATCAAATCGCCGTTTATCCTTATTTCAGAAAGACGTGGATCAGAAGACATATATAGTTTACTCAAGGCAAGGATATTTTCCTTGATTTTTTTTTCACCTCGAATGACTTCAAAGGATTCAAACCATTTATTCAACACTTTACAAACTAAATTATTATCCTGGGCTTCGTCCTGTAATTGGTATAAGAAATCTAAAGTTTGTGTAGCATCTGAACATGTTAATAAACATAATAACGAGATCAAATTTTGTTGAGTTGAAATGTTTTTAGAATTAATCAGTCTAGTTACGGCTGCTTTCAAAATTACTGGAATTAAGCTTTGAATCTCCGTGGAAAATTTAGTCAATATTGTGACGATTAATGTACCAACATTCATTGCAGCACTATCACTGACATCAATAGAAAGAAGTCTTTCAAGGATATGAACCACAGTTTCCAAATGTGGTACAACTATTGCAGGATCACTATTATATATCAAATAACTGAATGCATCTGTAGTTAATTGTAAAGTTTCTTCCTCGGTTGAGAATCTTAAGACATCAACCAATGGTTCAAACATATACGCTGTAATTTGAGTTGGCAGTGAACCTTCACCAGGTTTCTTTTTCATAAAGACAGTAACAAACTCCAGGATCAACGATAATAATGGAGAATATTTGTAATGTGTGGTCTTACTGCCTTTAATAACGTTAACAAAACTTGGCATACAAACTTGAACAAACGATTCATAAGTGGCCAAATTTACACCGTCTAACAGAGCTTGCAAACAATCTTGGGACTCAACTACAACTTGGATATTATCTGGGTTTTTACTTGAAATTGTCATTAATAATGAAAATTCTTGTTGTAAGATAGTTCCAGAAGTGGAAGCACTGTTAATTTTAATCGCCTCATCAATAGTTTCAACCAATAAACCAAATGTATCCTCTTCAGCATCTTCCATTATTTTATTAATTATTGAAAGTATAGATTCTTGAATTGAAGCACATTTGTCACTACCCATTACAGATGGTAATTCAACAAAATAAGTAAATGACATGAATGATATCAAAGAACATGATTGTAATAATGGATTATCAATGCTGATCACTATTTGTAAAATCTTTAATAAATAATTCTGAACCAGTTCCTTAACATTTGGAATAACATCCATGAATTTCTCTAGTATCTTTGGAATAAATAATATAATTCTGCCTTTTAATAATTCGTCATTTGTCTCTAAATTGAAAATAATGTCAGTCAAATTAATAATATCATCAGCATGGGAAATCTCAATATCATCATCATTCAACAATAGGTTTTGTACATTGTATAATGCGGATTCTAATACTTTTGAATCTCTAGAATCATTGTAGTTACTCAAAATTGTGCTGATTCTTTGACATAATATACTGAAATATGATACTAGATGAGTATCGGCTAGCGATGTCAAAAATTCGTTTATCTGATCTCTAACTGAGAAAGATGCTTGTAATCCAGTTTCCTTGGATACAAATTCGTTAAAGTCCGAGGTCCAAAATTCAGCTGTAGATATATCTAAAGTACATAAAACCAAAGAAATATCAATAATTGTAGTTTGCTCCTGTTCTGTGAATGCTAATGATAATAAACTTGTTAAAAAATCAATCATGAATATACCGCATTCGTTTAGTGTGTCAAATGCATCAGTATCTTGGTTACCATTAGATAAATATGAAATATAGTAATTCTTCAAGTTGTTTAAATCCGTGAAAAGTTGATTCTTGAACGATAATTGATATTCTTTAGCAAACAACTTCTTAGGGAATTCATTTTTAATTAAGACCAAGTTTTCATAAATTTTACCAATCAGAATAGTTTGATTTCTATCAGTAAAGTCAGTAGTCTTAGTTAATAACATACCTAATGTTTGTAAAGCCTTCGGTATACATTCCTGAATGAAAAATTTCCTTTTGTCGGTTGAATGAGAATCTATAGCAGACATTTGTAATAAAGTAGCGTGGAACAATTTCAGTGAAGCAATCTTCGCCTCTATGGTAGAATTTTCATTAGTCAATAATTGAAAGATTACAGCTAAGGTTTCATAACCTATTCCACCTTCGAAGAACATTTCTTCGGAGATAATATCATCGTAGATTTCATTCAGTAAGGATATCGCATTTATTGAATGCTGATTATTAATTGAATCATAAATAATTTGTAGTAATTCAGGCCATTGATCAGGGAAATCAACTGCAGATATTTGTACGATACAATAAGATGCACCATTCTTAATTTTTTTGTCAATTCGATCATCTAAGCACAGCTTAATTAATGCATCTCTTGTTACGAATTTACTTTGTGGGTCAATAACTGAGGTATTTCTATATGATTCAAAACCTGGGCCCCAGTATAATGTGATTAATTTTCTCAATGATAATAAAGCAAATTGTCTGGCAGCTAAATCGTGATTGGCGTCTAACGCAACGGAAACTAGTGCATTGAATACTGCGGAAGAATCAGAATCACAGGTACTTATCAATTGCTTCTCAGCTGATTCTCTCTGAATGTTATCAGCAGATTGTGCCTGCACAATTAATCCATCTATATTAAATTCCATTACGATCTGTGTGATATTCTCTCGATGATGCAGATGTCAATTTCTCAAGTCAAAAATACTTACTACAGTTCTCACGACCTTATTAAGACCGGCACATATATTCAACTACAACTACATCATACACCGTAATCCTACTACTCGATATCAATAACAATAACAATTGGCATCGAGAGATTTCCAGAGAGATATTTCGACAATGACGCGTTCGTTCCGTTGAACTCATTTCACAATTTTTTCTTAATACGTTGAGTGTCAACCTCGCTTAAAGAATTGAGTTGAGGGCTTTCCAGATCGTCTGGTCAGTATCACTTTGAAAAGGGGCATATAAAATTCTTGATTGCAAAGAATAGTGTTATAGATCGATATACTAATTGTTAGAGTATTGCTTTAGTTACTAGTGTATAGTTGAATACATACATAAATTACATTTTATTAAGAGACAATTTCACACGGTATTATACTGAGTAACAAAAATTTCAACTACGTAATGGAATCGGAAGGTGCTTCACAAGGAGAACAACTATTGGATGCTTCAAGAAGAAATAATGTCGATCTATTAGAAACCGTGTTTAAAGAGTTAGATGAGGATCCAACTAGGATTGCTGATTTGATTAATCATAGTAAAGATCCGTTTGGCAATACTGCTTTGCATCTATGTTGCAGATATGGGTCATGGGATGTTCTGGATAAAATATTAGACCAAGAAGGTGGTATCGAAATTGATCCACATAATACAATTGATGGCGATACTCCTTTACATGAAGCAGTAAAATATGCTCAAGAAGAACCTGAACATGGTAGTTTCATTGCCCAAAATTTGATAGAAGTTGGTGCTGATCCAAGAGCCAAAAATAATAAAAATGAAAAACCAATCGATTTAATACATAGCAACGAATTAGATAACTTGATAGATCTTTTGCAAGGTGCCGAATTAGTAGCAGATAATGCAGGTGAGGTCACTAAAGATGAAGAAGAAGATATTCCTGATAACGATGACGACGATAATGATGATGATAAGAGTAGTCCACATGATAAAGAATCATCTAAAAAATAAAACAAATGTATATATAGGTGCGAAAGGGGAATGAGATAATTATATCAAGAGCTATAGAAAAAATGGGAGGAACTCTGCATTATTATATACCTTTCTTGCCCATTTTTTCTTTACTGTTACGACTCACACACTCTTAGATTTTTCATTTTTCTAATCTATTTTCTAAATCCATCTTTGGAATGACCAGGAACTTTTACATATATAGAAGTAATAGAACTTATGTAGTATACGAATATTGTCAACATAGAAGAAAAACACAGACAATGGTAACATGGAAATATGAAAATTCCGTGGATACATTATAGAGAAATATACTGTTTTCTTACAGAACTGTAGATTTCACCTGATTTAGAAGCAACATGATTTGAAAATAGTAAACAACATATTTGTGACATTTAAATCCTTCAGACCAACGGAGATAACAACAATATGGCAATGTAGCTTTAAAATGAATGTCTAAGTATGTAGTGTGAGAAAACTATCTAGCATATTAGTCCTCCTTCCCATCAGTTACAGATACTGAATATATAATATATAAGGGAGAGAAATAATAAATAATTTAACAATTTTTAAAATATGTAGCTCTGTTAGCAAGCAAAAATATTTAAAGTCTGTTCATATATTTTTGTCCTTACAGTGATTACCAGATATGGAATGTTTTTCACTATATGATGAGAAATCTACTGAAATAAGTAAAACTTTCCCTTCTAATTTATTTCAAACATACAAGATGGCAATAGTCGATACAAATTTAGAGAATTTCGAATATTTTATTGAAAGGCTTTATAAGAGTGGTATGAGCACTCTTGGGTAAATGCTGTTGATAATAAATTAGAACTGTACGCTTTTAAACTTTATGTTCTGGAAGGTTTAAATATTTATATGCAACTTAGTTACAAGGACTTAACATTAAAAGGAGACATTACTAGAAAACTCAATAATTATCACTTCAGAAAAGATTCAATCAGAGTTCCTCCCTGAATGTTGATACTCTATAGAGCATTATGCGAACCTATGAAATTTTACGACTCAATTTTAATACCCAGCATACACGATATTGGTAATTATTCAGATTTTGTAAAATCATCACATGATGTTGGATTACCCTTTATTTTGAGAACTTTGTGTAATGCCCGTAATACTGAGAAACTTATACCGGTTCAAAAGGAGGATTTGACAGTTGACCCATTTATATGCTGTCATGAAAAACAACCAGAATATATAGACATCCTGATATTCTAACACAATTCTAAACAGAAGTTTTTGTAATATGTTAAGCATGTTCAATTTATCGAAATCAGAGAAGAAGACAAGATACAAAATGTCAAAGATGAATGTCTCGGCAGTGTGAATACTACAGGTATTGTTATAGAAAATAAGCGTAATAGCCTTAATGCAAAGTACTCCCACTGTGTCGATGAAAAAAATAGTTATCGATATACCTGTTTATCCACAATACTATCTTTGTAATTATATATGTCAGGTCTTATTGCTGCCTTCTGAAAAGCGTCTCTTTCTTATGGGGGCTTATGAATGTGACAAAGAAGTGTCCAAAAACATACTGGAACGAACATAATAATATCAAAAAAATTGTGAACCTGTTAAGGTTGTTGGTATTAAAGATGGAAACATTAATAGTAATGAACTGAAGAATAATAAAGCTAGGAAAAAGAACAAAAATCAAAAGAAACAGATTCCTTAATTTTTGGGCACCGCGAAACTTAAGTGTGATATGTCTTAATCTGATGATTCAAGGGGAGACATTCCGTCGATCCAATACTTATTATTTGATTTGTAAAAAATGTATTTAATTATATGTATTTGTATGTGAGAAATCAAATGTAACAGTGTGTGAAAACCTGATAATTGGTGTTCTAATCGGCACTTGGTTAGAGAAACGATCAAGATTACCGTATCAAACTATTTAGCAAATACTTTATCCCAATATCGACTCGCTTCGTTGTAAGATGCATATCTTGGAACTTGCAAAGGGCACACATGTTAGTCAGGAAGTTACTGACACTTACAAATGTCACAGTTCGTTTTCTCAGGGGACGATTCAAAAGTAGGGTTTAAAATTGAATTTCGGTGCATGAGCAAAAAAAAGGAAAAAACGTAATATGCGTAATAGGAAAAGAATGAATCAGGTACTAATTTTACAACAACGAAACACATGTTATTGTAAAATTACATCCAAGTCGTGAAAATACAAATAATTGGGAACGTGTTTGTCACAACGTCTTACATATCGTATATTGTTACTGGTGGAAAATCTAAGCTCGACCGATTGACCGTGGAATGTTATTGAAGGAGCCACAACTAGACAATATAGTACAGAAAGCAATAGGGCCCAAGAAATAACATCAATCGCCATTGAATAACTTTTAGAAATTCATTAATTCCTTGATAAAAGAAATTACCTTACCATGAGTTACAGTTCAAAAAGCCAATATGCAGATGACAGAAAATCGCAAGGACTAACAAATAAATCAAATATATCTATGACTAGAAGATCACCGTCGATTCTTGTCACTGATTCCCGTTATTCTAAGAATAGAGTACAGGCACCATTCGCTGGCCATGCTGCAGTTAGTGAATCCCGTGGATTATCAAATATGCATGGTCCCTTAAAGAGGCAAACGTTAAATGGTGGTAACGGCCTAAACAATAATAATTACGGCTCAACATCCGGAGTTTCAAATCATTATAATAATATGAATCCTGGCGGAAGACATGAACCATCAAGAAATAGCTTTGCAAAATCAAGATTAAGAAGGAAACCGAAAGGCCAGTTCAGTGATATAACTCTAGATAATATACTGTCCCAGAGTTCTGATATACCGTCTGGTCGTAGAGAACAACGACGTGCATCTTCTTCTTCCTCATCAGCTGCAATGGAAAGATTTTCAAATTATGAAAGATTACGTGTATCGTCAAATTATAGGAAGATGATTAATCCTTTGCCTACAAGAAAATCCAAGATATCCCAAAAATTAGTTCTAATTCCAGAAGAAGGATCTAGTCGTGAGAATTCTCTATTTCACAGTATGGGCCGAGAATCATTCAATAATAGACAATCTATGATCTTGGATACTGATCCAAGAAGTCTGACTATGGATAAACTAAGATATAAAAATAAACAAAAACAACAATTACCTAGATTAACTGCATACAACATTGCTGATGGATTCAATTTAAAAGTAATGTCAAAATTCTTAAAGAATACACACGAAGTTTCACCGAGACTCTATGATGACTGTCTTTACGTCCCATACGTATTGCCATTATTACCAGGTAAAGATGGTTTCAGAATTAAGTCTAACATTTCTAAAAGAACAGTTGGTGGGAAAACAATAATGGATAAACTTATAGATACTAGTGAGATGAGAGATCATCATTATGAATATTATTCAGGTGTTGAGACACTCGAAGATATGAATAATAATTATGAATTAGAAACAACCACGGCTGTACCTGAAATTAAAAATGATCCAAGTACTGTGATTCCTGACCACTTGCCTGGACCAACAAATACGAATCCAGATGCATTTGATCCAAGTGAACCTCAATTTTTTGCAGAGGAAAGAGAATCACCAGAGAGTGAGGATGTTGATCAGTTCGATCCATCGAACACATCAGAAGCTAATGAAAATAACTCAATTATTGCGAAAGGAAGCTTATTATCTTCTCCAGATAAATTCAAAATAACTACACCTACTGACAGGTTGAATACATACAATGATAACCAGTCGATGAGTGAAATCGATAATTCTGCGAATTTGATGTTGGATAATGCTGAAAAAAGACACTCTGAAATTTTCATATTTCATTACGGTGTGATAGTGTTTTGGAATTTTACTGAGGCTCAAGAGAAGAACATTCTTGGGGATATTACATTTGCTGATAATAAAACTATGATACATAAACCATTGGACGAACAAGATATTGAAATAGAAGAATTTCACTTCGAATACGATATGGAAACAGAACGTCCTAGAATATTTAATGACGTCATAACATTACGTTCAGGGGATCATATCATAAAACTTACTTTATCATATGCGATTGCACAGTCATCCAAATTATCAAGGTTTGAGTCAAGAATATCTCCAATTTTGACAGCGGTTACAAAATTGCCTAAGAGGTTGGCATTGTATGGTACACTTGGTTTAAAACGTGAACAACTACTAAAGAAGTCCGGTAAACTTTTCAAGTTAAGAGTAGATGTTAATCTGTCATCAAATGTTTTAGACACACCTGATTTCTTCTGGTCTGTTGAACCAAGTTTACATCCATTATATGTTGCGATGAGAGAATACTTGGAGATCGATAAACGTGTTCAAGTTGTAAATGATAGATGTAAAGTATTTTTGGAGTTTTTTGATATATGTGTAGATTCTGTTGCCGAGAGGAATATGGCTCGTGTAACATGGTGGTTCATTATTGTGATATTACTAGGTGTGTTATTTTCGTTAAGTGAAATCTTGGTCAGATATAATATTATTCATAATAAATAGAAAAAGGAGTACTGGTTGCATTTGTACTTCACGACAATAATAACATGTCATCTTAGAAGATACTTTACATGTCTATATTCTGCATTTTAGGTTATATATTAAATTAGATAAGTATTCTTCTACAAATCAACACATTTCCCTATTACTCCATAATTTTATTAAATAGACATAGAAATATAAATGTTATCAAGTTGGTTTTGGTATTACTTATAGTATTTGATTGGATTCATTTGACAGGCGTCGTCAATTGTTCTGCGTACTGTCTCAGAACTAGGGCTTTAAGATAGGGCTGAAAAATGAGAACATTTATTGAGCTCGTTCAGATACCTTACCTGGATAAAAACAATCAACAGTAAAGGAACTCCAATGTCGCTGGAATTTAATTCAATTAGTACTACTTCAACAACTATGACATAACATTAATTCCGCATTCTGAAAATTGAACGCAAATGCCTGTGATATCGAGACTTCCATTTTCTCGTAATGAAATTGCACAGAATATAGTGAACCCAATTGAAATAGCCTGTTATTCCAGGACTTCAAATGATGAAATCATAGTAGATTCTGATCACAATTTAAGATATTATTACTTCCCAGATAGTTTACTTGACAATCAGCTCAGTTTATCCGCAGGAAGAGGCAACTTCAAGGATAGTAGATCTATAATAAAAGATGTCTGCTCCATGGATGGTTTACTTAAATCAATAAAGGATATCGAAATGAAGAAGGGTTCTAGACTTAAGGTTAACATTATTACCTTTAGAGGTATATTTAGGAAACTAATATCGGCTGCCTTTGAGAATAATAGATATCAGGACCCCTTTGATTTAAGAGTCGTTTTATTTGATGATCAGATATTCATTAAGGAGATAGCGAAAAGAGATAGATACGAACAGGGAACAATTGACCTTAGTACATTCAGTGGATATAAATTTGAGACATTGGTAACGACTAATAAACCTATAAATATGTGTACTAGGGGTGAAATAGAATCGCGACACTTGGAGACCGTAGGGAATGGAGATGAATTTGTTACGGTCGTAGGTACTGGAATAGGTTCACACAGATTAATATTGGGAGCAGAAGTAGACGCTATATTTGATTACAAGGATATTGAATCTCGAAAAAAAAATATATCACATTACTGTGAATTAAAATGTTCTAAGGATATAAATACTGAAAGGGAAGCACACAATTTTTCCAACAAATTGTTCAGAACGTGGCTTCAATGTTTTCTTATTGGTATACCCCGAATAATATATGGTTTTAGAGATGAAAATTTCAAACTGGTTTCTATTGAAGAATATTCTTTAGAAAATATTGTCCCAATGCTACAACAATATAACCCTCAAGTAGCTAAAAACTGTTCCAAGGCAATTGGCTGGTACAGCAAAATCGTTGATTGGTTATTAACTATACAAAATAGGTACTCTCAGAAGGTATCTCGAGACACTATAGTTCCTTTTAAATTAACATGCAAGGACCAAGAGTTACAAATGATTGATATTTTACCTGATGACAGCGAATATGAGGAAATTGTAAATAATGAAATGATTCTCTCTAATGAATTTAAAGAATGGCGAAAATCTCTCCACCAAGAAAAAGAGTAGTCCTAATTAGCTTTTAATGTTACTTTTATAAATATTATGCATTAAGAATATATATTGATGACAATGTATATAAATATATACGAATATTATTCTTGTTTTAGTGAGGTTATCAATTTCGAGAAAATAACATTTACGGCAGTTATAGATGACACAATTAATATGATTATGAAGATAAACGCTTTTAATTTAATCTCTTCAATGAATGTATTTATAATATCAGCAATTGTTTGAGTCCATAATTTTGCAGATCTTAATGTATAAAAATTGTTCTTTGTTATGATTTCACCATCATTAATACATTGAAACCATTCTGAGCAAATATTTTCTAGCGCCGGTACTCTAACTTCAGGATCACATTGATTCATTAAATAATTTTTCTGACATAGTTTGACTTTATTGATTTCTATTCTAATAATTTGATCAATCTTCTTCTGTACATCATTTCTAATCATGTAGAACAGGTGAACCAATATGTAGAATATACCTAATGCAATCAGAACGTTTATCAGTAACTGTACATAAGCTGCAATTATACTTGGTTCTCTGAATACAGAACGATGTATAACGTAACCACTTCTGTAGTGCTCCTTCTCTTTTATATTATCTTTCTTTTCATTGGTCATGTCTTTATAAGTGCTGATGAGCTAACCGAACACAACTCATGTAAAGAAGAACGATTCGAAACTAGTTATTGGTTATAAAAACAAATACGTTTACTCAAGAGTAGTTGATTATATAGCTGTTAGTTATAGACTATGCTTAAGGACCTGGCGAGTTTAAAGGTGAGCTAGGTCTTCCATCACATTGCTAACATAAACAAATCGCTAACAAAATCTTATTTTATGTCCGAACTTATGGCACATTATTCGTCAAAAATATGGGATAATGACTCGGACATCTTATTTGAAGCCCTAAGGGTTTAAAGTTCAAATTAATAGGGTTATCAAACCCTCCTCTTAAATTGACTTCTTACTGCTCGGCCGAACTGCTCGTTTCTTTAACGAGGAACGGTTCCCAATTCTGATTGGCCCAGTACAGGGAATAGGGAACTCCGATTGATAAACCACCAAGAGATGCAACGCTCAAACAACAAACTGAGTCTGAATTTGTAGAAATGTAATCAGTGTTTTCGATTTGTAATGGTAATGATATTATATGGAAACCATACTACTGAGACTAGATAAATATTTGGAATAACCATTTTGTTTAATTCTAATTTAAGGAAGGATTTACAGAAAGTAACATTTCAATTTTAGCAAAAGTGTCTGTCTTAACTCGTTTTAAACAGCTATTTAGCAAACCTTTACCTAAGGTAACAAAGAATAACATTAATAACAACTTACAAGAAATAAAACCAAGGAAACATATAAGCTCTACCGAAACAATATCAAGTGAACATAATAATAACAAAGAAATGATTCCAACAACTGTAAGATTAGCGCACGCTTATAAACCGTTAATTAAATTTGTAGGTAATAAAGAATCCCTAATACAAGTATTAAAATCTCATAATTATGAAGAGATTAAACCACATCCATGTACTGTGAACAATATTTTACCAGGTTCAAAAGATTGTTTATCTGTAACAGATATTTTAAGTAAACAGTTACCATTTAAAGTAGTACCATATATTAATAAGAATGCAGCTTCTCAATCAACCATCAAGGGTAAATATGATTTTACACCAAGAGATTTAAAACCAGGTGAATTGGAATCTGTCTTCCAATTACCAAAAAGATACCAATATAAACCGATAGATGAATTAGAGATTGATACTATTAATGGTGGTGGGGCATTATGAACATATTCCAGAAAGTCAAAAATAATATATAAATTCTACATTCTTCTATATAAAATGAAATATACAAATATCAATATTCAATCATTCTTTCTTAAAAAAATTTCAATAGTTTATTCGTTTATATGTTTATATATATATGTCTTGTGTTTTACATAATGTTATATTCATCGGATGTAATATTCCTTATTAAATCATAAGGATATGATTCCTCAGCGTTCTCACGTTTTGTAACAGAGTCAACATTAATACCACTGATAGAACCATCCTTAATTCTAAACCAAGTGTCTATTGGGAATAAAGCATCTTCCATTTCTGCCTCAATTGATAATGTGACAGAACCAGTTTTGTTAGAGTCTAATGGGGAACCAACCTTAACAACAATACCAACTTCATCATTCATATCTATGATAGAGGCATTGAATTCATTATTATCTTCACTTATTGTGGCAGTACGAGTTGGAATTGGAATCAAGAAACCTAGATTTTCAACTTGAAGATCTTGGAAATCTTGATTAATTTCAAATTCAATAGTGACATCGAAGGAATTACCTGAGGAGTTTGGTGTGACCCATGTAGATAACTCTACTGGTACTAAGGAAGTATCATCAGCTTTACCAACTTTTCTCCATCTTAGAACACCAAGACTTTGATCATTATGTGGGAAAGTTTTTTGTTTGTCTTTCAAAGAGATTAATTTTTCTTTTAAGAATTGATTTTTATCAATATTTGGATGTGACTTAAATTGGAATGTACGATCCTTAACATCAACAGAATCATCTAATTTAATTAATAAATCAGCTAATTCAGAATCATTGACACGAACTTCAAAGACACCCTTTAACTCAGAACTTTGAATAGAACCATCACGGTTGAACGATGCGTTTATTGTTTCATTAACAGATAATAATATACCGTTGTTTTCAGGTTTAATATCTTCAACTTGGAAATATTGAGCCTTGGAACTACCAGTAGCCGCAGTAGTTTCAGCTGGTGCAGCAGAATTGACATTGGCAGATCCAGATTGATTACCACCACGCATTGTATTTGTTGGCTTACCTAGATTACTTTTATAAGGGTTGTATTGTTCATAGTTGTGAGAATAATCTTTATTAGTGTAAACCGATTGCGCTTTTGCAGCGGCTTCTGAATGACCATAATAACTATTATAAGCATTTCTAACATTTGGATCATTACTTGAGGCAAATTTAGTACCGGTTTCTTGCATCATACCTTCAGGTGAGATAATACCATTTTTTCTATCATGTTCTCTTCTAGCGATTTCCTTGGCACGACGTTTTCTTTCTTCGGTGGCTTCCATTTCTTTGTTACGTTCAATAATTTCTTGAATCTTTTCAGTATGAGATTCCATGCTTAAGAAAGTTGCAACTTGAGTTGAATTCAAATTTTCTTTGTAACCCATACAAATGATCTCATCAAAAGAACTTAAAATTTCAAATGCGTTATCATAAATTTCATATTCATCAAAATTTGTAACAAAAGAATTGATAGTCTGAGAAAATAGATTTAAAGTGGCTAAATCTTGGATGATGTTTGATTGACGATTAGTGATTAAAATGATATAAAATTCATCGAAAGGCTTATAAACATATCTAACGTGTCTATCTTCGACAAAAGTATGATCCGAAGAAATTGTAGAGACCAAATTTTGGAAATTGGACAACAACTCCATGACACGATCTTTGGATAAATCCTTGAATTGTCTGGATAATAGTGGCTTACCACTAGTAGTAGTAATTGAAGCAGCTAAGACAACCATTTTTCTAGTAGATACTTCGTCTTTTTTTTGTTGTTATGTGATAATACGTAGCTGGATGATCTATTGAGTATTTGTTACAGGAGATTCCTTCAACAATTATATGTCTTATATGAACAGTTTGATTCACGGGTAGTTTCCAATTGCGATTGAATCAGTACTTTCAGTTAATGTTCTAACTTTGATCGCTTGTTTGTCTCGATTCTATAATTAACGTGTACCTGTCCTTAAAAGGATTCCTAGTGAGTTTCACGCAAACAAGCATTTTCTGAAAAATTCAGTTTGTTTTCCTGTGTCGTTGTTTGTAGAGCAGTAGTTTTTCTCGTTTGGTGGTCGTGAAAAACGTTACCCTCAAGTGAGATCGTCGTGAATAGTGATGACACATTAAAACATCAGAACTCTGTATTAAGATAGTACGTGGTATATATGTCAATATAGATGAATTTGACTCAAGTTACAGGTGTTGGACTATAACATTTGGTTGAATTTATTAGCAGAACTAAATGCAACACTGCTCTGTGTGGTATATTACATCCAGAGCGCAACCTTTGTACTGGTCGCGGCATAACAGAAGTAGTGTTAGATCTTTTTGATAGTTAATAATAACTTGAATAGCCTTGTTAGTATTAGGTAGAATAGTTTCTATTACCAGTAACCTCTCCCGAGTGCTTTTGCTAGAGTAATTAGGATTTGTTGAAAATGGCACTTAGGGTAACGAGTTTCCGGTTACTAAAATGACTGATCTCGCTCTATCGCTGACTGTGACAATTTCGTCCACTGTTAATGAAGAGAGATAACGGCAGATAAAAGATATGATAACTTCACAGATAAATTAGTTATATGAACAGAAAAATTGAAATACATCATTGTTATTTTATATTTTCATATATTTTAGAGAATAACCCATTGAAACCTTTGTCAGTTTCTGCAAGACACAACAGTTTATTAGTGGATGAAACAGATACGAACGAAGAAGCATATAATAACCATAGCACAACAATGATAGATACAGAATCACATTTAACAGAAACTGAAAATATTTCAAGAAACCTATGTGGTTTAGTCGATATGGGTTCTAATGGTATTAGATTCTCAATATCTTCAATTGCCCAGCATCATGCAAGAATAACTCCATGTGTCTTTAAAGATCGTATCGGAATCTCTCTATATGAAATACAATTCCCAAATGAGGATTCCTTGGATCAAATCCCAATTCCTGATAATATTATCGAAGAAATATGTAGTGCAATTAAAAGATTCAAATTAATCTGTGAAGATTTCGGTGTACCTGATAAAAATGTCATAGTTATAGCTACTGAAGCAACTAGAATTGCAATTAATCGAGATGAATTAATACAACAGATTAATAAAGAAACAAATTGGGAAGTTAAAGTATTATCACAAGAAGAAGAAGGTACAATGACAACATTAGGTTTAATAGCATCAGCTGCAGAAAATGAAACTAACGGTATATATTTTGATTTATTAAGTGGATCATGCCAAATATCTTGGATTAAAACATTACCCGATGGAACTTTTATTAAGTCTAAAAAAGTAGCATTTCTACCTTATGGTTCTGGGACAATAACAAGATTAGTAAAAGCAATTGATGGTGACGATACATCTAAATTGAAATTATTTGATGATTTAAAAGCAGATTTCATTCAAGCAATTCAAGATATTCAAATTCCTGATGATATGATGCAAATGGCTAACGAAAATGATGGTTTCACATTAATTACAAGAGGCGGTGGTTTAAGAGGTATGGGTCATTTGTTGATCAGTCAAGATAAAGATTATCCAGTACAAACAATTATCAATGGTTTCTGTACCAATTTTACAAATTTCCAATCAATATCTGATTATTTATTCTTAAAGGGGAAGGTTCCAAATTTTGATAACAACTGTAATAAGATTAAAAGATTCTTCAAAATTTCTGAAAAGAGATCAATTCAATTACCTGCCGTTGGGTTATTAACCAGTGCATTACTAGAAGCTTTACCAAAAATTAGCTCAATATATTTTAGTGAGGGTGGTATAAGAGAAGGTTACCTGTACAGTCAACTACCAATATCGATTCATAAACAAGATCCAATAATCGTTGCATCCAAAGCTTACGCTCCGTTATTATCAAGTAAATATTTGAAATTGTTACTATCAGCAGTTCCACGTAATAGACAAACTGGTAAATATTTGATCCCAGAGATTGTTTGGAAAAGAGTAGCACCTACATTGTGTAATTTGGCATTCATTCATGCATCATATCCAAAAGAATTACAACCAACAGCTGCATTGCATGTCGCTATTACAGGTATCATATCAGGTTGTAATGGTCTGTCACATGAAATGAGGGCTCTGATTGGTATAGCGTTGTGTTATAGATGGGGTGGTAATATTCCAGAAACTGAAGAACATTTCTTAGAATCCATGGAAAGTGTAATATTAAATCAATATAATGAAAATTCAAGCATAAATATAAAGATTGCGAAGAGAATAATATGGTGGACTAAATATATTGGCACCATTATGTATGTTATCTGTGGTGTTCACCCAGGTGGTAATATAAGAGATAACCTGTTTAAATTCCACGTAGTTCCAAGATCTATCACATCAAAGGAAAGTCAATCATCAACAATAGATGAAGAACTCGAAAAGGAACTGCAATTTGCAACTCGTCCAGAAAGAGCTGATTATGAAGCAATTGTTAGTATCAGTAGAGATGATCTGAAGACCAGCGCTTCTGTTCGTGCCAGAATCATTACATTACAGAAGAGAATCAAGAAACTTTCAAGAGGTAATGTTGAAAGAGTAAAAGTCACCGTTCAAATGTTTGATTAAATCAATAGTATATATTTACGTATATAAAAATAATAAATTTATGGTTAGGTTTGATTATTTTTCGCAACTGTATTATTGTGTTTGTTTCTTTTCATGAATGATAGGTCATGTAATAGAAAAAAAGCATTAAATTTACTACTGTATAACATTCGGTACTATTTTTCCCTCTTACGTTAAGCCTACAAATAAGCCTCCTACCTCTTGATTTAGGATGTAATCTGGTTTATTTTGAATTATTTATCACTTTTGACGAGTGTCTTATATTTAAGACCTTAGTAAAGGCTTTTTTTATAACATCGCCTCTACGATATGTTGACAATTATGGTAACAAATTATTTGCCACCACCCAAGGGAGCGTCATCTACAACGAAACAATGCAAGAAAACACAAGTACCACCATAGTTAAAACTATATATAAAGTTTAAATACACATATAGACATCTAGCTTGAAAAGAGGAAGAAGATCCCATATTAATAAACGAAATGGTAGCACTTGGAGATTTAGTTAAAACTTTAAACGCGGCTTTTGAATCTAAGGATTATGAAAGTTGTGAGAAGATTATACCAGCTATCAAGTTAGAATTGATTAAAAATAAAATATTCATTCCAGATTTCTCAAATACAAATGAACAATACTTTAATGATCTGAATATTACAAAGAGAATACTGGAAATTGGTGCATTAACAAATATATTCTTATCCAAAAATGAGGCCTTTGAAAATGACTTCACTCAATTAAGAACTTTCTATTTTAGTAAGAATGAAAAACTAGCAAATTCAGAAAATAAATCAAAGATTATTTGCCTATATCTACTTGTATTACGTTCCGATGGTGATGTTACCAGGTTCCATTCCGAATTAGAATACTTAGATAGACATATTCCAAATTTGGAAGATGACGAATTACTTTCATATCCAATTAAGGTTGACAGATGGCTAATGGAAGGTCTATATCAAAAAGCGTGGGAGTTATTAGATGCAGGTTTAAATATTCCCGAATTCGATGTATTTAACATGACTTTAATGACAGCAATCAGAGATGAAATTGCTCATAGTACAGAAATGGCCTATCAAGAATTGCCATTATCAAGTATAAAAATTTTATTGTTTTTGGATAATGAAAAGGATGTAGAGACTGTAGCAGAAGACAGAGGTTGGACTGTATCGAACACAATTGTGTCATTTAATCAAGATGATGAGGACGATGAAGATGATGACATAGATGATGGTTTTGAAAACGATGGTTTGGATTTTAATAAAACTTCTAAGGATAGATTAAAGGTAATAGATAACACTTTAGATTATGCTATAAACTTGGAAACTATTGTCTAATTTATTGGAACACCAAAATATATAACAGAAGCCGCATGTATCGTTGGCTATATAGGTGTATATACATAAAATAAATAAAACCAATAATGGAAGGAAGAATAGTATAAATTTATGTTTTGATAATAATTACTAAATGTATATATGTGTAAAAGTAAAAACGGTTCGTTTATATTACTTAAATTTTGTGCATTTTTAAGATTTGAGCGGCAGTGTCATCAACAGTTTGTTTAAAGCTGATGAATTCAAAACCTAAGATCTTCTTGGTAGCACTGTTATCAACTAAAGCACCTAACTGACCACCCTCGATACCAGCGCTCGGAGTACCAACTGGAATCTTACCTTTCAGAGCTGGGAAATCAGCGTTCAAAGTGTTTAGGATATCTTGAGTATTGAAGTCACCATTAGACATCAATAATCTCTTACCAATGGTATTTTCCTTTTGGAACGCGTATAGATGTGCCTTAGCAACATCACGGACATCAATGAATTGACCACCTAATTCAGCAACCTTAGCATCTGGACCTCCCTTGATGGCTGCATTAATCAATTCACAAGAAGTATTCAAAGTTTTCTTGACATCAGAGTCAAAGTTTTGTGGACCAAAAACGTAAACTGGGTTGACAGTGGATAACTTGAATTTAACTGTATCTTTATTTTCTTCTAAGAATTTCCAAGCAGTTTCTTCAGCAATTTTTTTAGAACCGCAGTAGCCCACTATTGGGTTAACTTGAGATGATTCCCAAGTATCTGGGTTCCATAGAGATTCATTAAAGGTAAAACCTTTATCATTTACTTTAGTGAAATCAAGGATGGCAGCGAACGAAGAAGTAACAACAACACGCTCAACGGTATCAGCAGCGTAAGCCTTAATAGATTCTAGGATTCCCAGAGTACCGTTCTTGGCAGGTATTAAAAGTTCTTTTTCAATATCAGTAACATCAAAATGGAATGGAGAGGCAGTATGTAAAACGTATTTAATTTCTTTGCCATGAGTTTTGAAAGCTTCGTGGAAAGCATCTAACTGGGAAACATCTGGAACAACAACCATGGATAAGTTTGGATTGTTACCAAATTTGGCTATTAAGTCGTCTGCCTTAGTTTGAGATCTAGCAGAACCAATGACTTTGTAGTTTTGTTCTAAAAGTTGAGAAACGATATGTTGGGCGATGAAACCTGTAGCACCAGAAATGAAAACAGACATTTTCTTGTTAATTATTATTTTTAAAAAAGGGATATGTGTTGCAATTGTTTGACACAGATTGATAACTTTTAATAGTAAAATTATAAAAGATATATTTGAGAGGAAGTAATTAATGAAGAATATTAGATTTTATCCCCTCTTTATATGTGAAACTGTAACACTTTTTTTTCAGAAAGGGAATTGAGACGGTGATACCATTTTTCCTGTTATTAGTTAATCCAAGGGCTGAAATTTTCATTTTATTCAGTTACTTTAAGGTATCTCTCCCCTTCCCGAGGATGCCTGTTTAGAGAATCGGATCCGAGGTCGATGTGTCGGCCGAACGTTCCCACAGAAAAGATAATAATTTTACACTAAAAATAGTGAAGACGGTTTGCAATATTAATGCCAATTTCCGAATCAATTTTACAGTTCACGTGCCAGATCGGGTTAAAATATTTTGAAGGGTTTTCACGAACAATAGTGGGATAGTGGGTTGAGGTCACTTTCGGCCGAGCTTTGTTACATCGTCGATTAAAATATTATGTAATGAGCTATTGATAGACATATTTGCTAAGCCATCCGCAATGTAAATTCCCTTTAAAATTATATATCTGTTAGTGTTTAATATTGTAACTTGAAATAGCCACCTCAAATTTTTTAGAACGGGCTTATCTAGATATATATCCCTCATACCGTTGAGGTTTAGCATTTCAGATTACATTATCATATTTATGAACAATACCATATAAGTGAATGAATCTAAATCTTACAATTCAGAGGGAAATATCAGTATAGGTTGAACTTAAACCTATACTGTGAGTACGGTTTCAAAACCAGATTATGAAGCGTAACGTATGTTATTTGTATTGGAGTTAACAGCGTGACTGCTATAATCTAGGATTCGGTGTTTCTTACATTGACCTCACTTGAGATCTTCAAACTATACAATTCGTATCACCGATGAAATTTAAGGTAGATATGGGTATTTTTTATTTCATTATTTACTTTTTAAATATTGTTATTCATTAGTAATCAGAATGATTACTAAAAATTGATCGCAACCCTCAATTTGTGAGAGTTACATATGTTATGCATCAAACCCTGAGGTTTATCCATTAAGAACAAAGATATGTGATTTCTCAACAAGTGAGAAACTCATTTTTCGAAAAAGAAAGAAGAAGTAGATAAAAATCGTAGAAGTTCATTAAATTTTCAAAGTCATTTGTCTGACTTCAAATTCTTCAATTTCAAAGACGTCATCGATACCAACTTCTAATTTAGCTTGACCAATATAATTACCACCAGTGAAGAAATAGGTGTTAGTAGAAACTTGAGAACCGTCATTGAAGTATAATTCGAGGATGTTGTTATCGGCAATACCGTAAACCTTGTATTCACTGACTTCAGAGCTAACGAATTGGGATGGTTGATTGTTTACAGAGACCTTATCCGTGAATAATGGGTTTTGAACAAATGGAACTTCAGAATGACCACGGTCGATGAAGAAACTAGCGGCATTACCTTCGAAACCTAATTGTAAGTATTCGTCACTGTTGGCATCACCGATTAAGTATAAGGATAAATCAGCAAAATCAGCCTTACCATAAGCACTGTTGTTAACTCTGTAAGTTAAATTGAATTCTACCAAACCGTCGAAGTTTCTTGATAAATCATATGTGATTGGGTGCTTGATATCTAACGTTTCATTCTTATAACTGAAAGTTTTACCAACATTTAGAGAATCATAATCAATAACTGGAGTTGATTTAATGTTTAAGATGGTAGTTTCTGGGTTGGCTTGAAATTCTTCTAGAGTGAATTTTCTAACTAGAGATGCAGAAGATCTCCATGGATCAGTTGGGACAAAGTTACAGTAAGCCCAGTTAGAAGCCCAAGCAACACCGTACACAGAACCATCTGGTGAGTTGAAGAAGTTTTGTAAAGCATAGTAATCCTTACCTAAATCGATAAC
>JAXQGP010000425.1:0-21634 GCA_037040125.1 Kazachstania sp. M6911
GCCCTTAAAAATATAGCTGTTGTAACATTTGCAAATTCTTCCGAATGTAATCTATGATCATGACCTATAACAAATGTTAAATTATCAGGGTTAGTTTTCTTCAGATATGTGGCTAGACCCTGTGAAGTTTGCATAACCACCAAAGAATTCATTCTACTAAAACCTGCTTCCATACTAGATCTCAGCCCCGCGGTTCCAAACACAATACGTTTATCAAACCTCTTATGTAATTCTTCCCAGTTATGATCATTACATAAATTGATGATTTCATCTCGAGTCTCGATGTTCTTATCTTGAGCTAACCATTTCAAAATGGATACTTTCAAATCTTCTGGAATTTGGTCCAAGGGACATACCATTTCAATTGCCATTTTTTGTTTAAGTTTATGTCCGATATATAGTCAAATGTATATCTGTCCAGACAATTGTTCAATAACAGCTAACTTGTTACATAAATAACAGGTATGGAAGAGAGTTATTTCTTATCCAACACTCTCCCTTTTTTGTATCCTCATCACTTTGGTCGGATCGTTTCCCCTCTCCCACCAGATCTATCGTCGGCCCGAGATTCGACAAGCTCCATCATAATAAGTGATGTCGAGATAACTAAGAAAACTTATATGAATAATAAATAATTGGTGAATGCAGTTCAGGAATTTATAGACCATATATATACCATTGTATAAGATGCTAATTATACTTATATGTAATTAACTATCTAACATATTAAGTAGTTCCTCGTCCATGCCGGAATCGCTGTCGCTGTCACTTTCCTGTGATTTGTTGACTTCGCCGATGTTCGAATCGGATACGTGGACCCTCTTGGAATCTGTTTCAGATAAACTGACATTAGATGCTGTTCTCTTTAAGCTTTTATCTTCTATTTCAACTTCTCCGTTGTTGTGGTCCTCGTCTTGATCATTGGCACCGTCTTCATCATCTTCATCATCGTCTGAAGGTATTTCCTCGTCATCTTCATCATTTAACCAAGAGTCACCGTTTGCGAATAATTCTGCCGGGTTGTTTGGCTTGTTATCTTCTGCAAAATCATCGTATTCTTCCTCATCCTTTGCTGTGTGTTGTACCTCCTTTTCCCTTCTCAATCTTTCTAACTTTTCTTTAAATTGTTCTACTTCTTCATCAGAAACTGGTTGTTCAACAATTAATCTATATGGTGCTTCACTAACTTTTTCCCATGAAGCTAAGGATTCAAAGACCCAATCTGGATGAACTATTTCAATTTTAGGGTTATAACTTTTGGCTAATCTTGCTTTATATGTACCAGGTGTTTTTGTTACAACATGAGTTGTATTTTCATCTATATCCATACTAGTCATACCACCGAATTTCTTAGTCCATATTACAATATCTGCCTTTTCTATGTCTGTATTTAATGGAATTAGACCAGAGAATACAAAATGGCAACCTTCGAATACTTTCTTTTCCATATCTGGTAATATATATTTAATATCTACCATTGCATCATTCTTTTCCGATTCTTCTAATTTTTTGTAATAAGTATCATGAATCCTTACTAAAGTATCCTTTAAATAATATAATTCATCATCATCGTCTACTAATAACTTTTGATTACGTAAATGTTGTTGTAATGTTGCCAATGGTCTATTTTTCTGTTGTACTTCAAGAGATGCAGAATATTCTAATTTTTTAGTCCATTCTTCCTTAGTTTCATTAGATGGCTTTTCATCATTCATTGGACCCTCTTGATGACTTAACTCTTCCTCTTGTCTTTTAACTTCCTCACTTATTTTTTCTTTTAAGATCTTTTCTGTGTCTATTATATCTGTTAATAATTCGTCTGATTCCTTTGCTTTTGTTCTTGATCTTCTACCCATTTGTAACATTGTTGATTGTTGTTTAGGTAAGAAATTCGAATTAATATCACCTACACCAACGAAGAAATTATATGGGATCACTTTAATCAAATTTGGAGACCAATTCCAAACATCACCTCTATCATCAATAATTACAACCATTGATTGATCTGATGGGAACAATCTTTCTAAAGATTTTTGAGTCATTGAACCATTTTCGTCACGAGACAATATTCTATCACCAAATAAACTATGATCTGGATCAATAATTTTTGCTATCTCTAATGCATAAGCTCTTGTAGCCATTGTATATATATGCATTTCAAAATATGGGGCAATCTTTTCGAAGAATTCTTTTAAACCAGGTCTTATCTTTACGTAATACCAACATTTTCTTGAAGGTGGTTTTGGACCCATGTACATAAATGGTACAATTGGTTCTTCCTCCAATGAAAATATTCTTACATCTTTTAAAGTTTCATAGTTTGGATTAGTTGGATCCTTTTTCCATTCTCCGATTGTAGGATCAACACCGCAATGAATTACAGTTTGATCTAAATCTACAACCAAGATCAATTTCTTATCCTTTCTTAATCTTTTCTTAATATCTCCTGCAATATCTGTTGCAGCTTTCCTACTTATCTTTAAATTTAAATCAGTATGAGAAATTGATAAATTTGCACCATTAATTGCTTTCTGTTCTTCTTCATCAACTTCTTTCCCACATAATGTACATAAACCACCATATACGATATCATGATTACAAGGTCTAACAATTTGACACACAGTTTGATTCGGAGAAGCGATCTCTGTACCTTCTTCAACGTTCCAACAATCTAATTTACCTTCAAATGGGGATTCGAAGAACTCAATAGATTCTCTAACTTGTTTCTTTGCTGCATCACCTGTTTCACTACCATCTAATGAATTGGCAACTTCTACAAGATACCAAAACTTATAAGCAAACAATCTATCACCTTTTTCGATTTCATCACCTTCTTTAGCGATCAATTGATCAACTGTAATGGGATACGGCAACCCTTCTCTTGTATTAACTGGAGTAGGAGGAGTCGACATAACAATGGGTGTAAAAATAAAACTAAAATGCACACAATAGGGAAAAAAATAACTGGGGAGTGGAAATATGTTGCTAGCTATGTAGAATAATATTACAATTCGGAATATATATCAATATTTTATTCCTTCTTTTATTATAAAAGCAAAACGTGTTTTGTTATCTGGAAATACTTTTTTTTTCCACTAAACTTATTGCCTTATTTTCAAATAACTTGAATGTATTGTACTTTGAGTAGTGTTAATAATGTCTATACTTACTTCCATAAATCGTAAGCACGACAGTCTAACAGCTTTTGTTTATTATATTTACGTAATTTATCCTTTGTTTATTCTTATTCATTGTGTGATTAAAGCCTTCTCATCTATCTATCCATCGCCTCGTAGTGACAGTCCGCCGCCGCCCCTTGCTTCTGAAAAAAAAATAGCTCAGTTCTTGAAGAGATAACAAGAGATGACGGCATCGAAAGATGAATAACACAATTTTTTACCTTTTATATATATATATATATATTTATCTGTACATAGGAAATGTTTATATTAATATTTATGTTTGATTTTATACGCTTCCGTTAAGTAATGCATCCAATGCACCTTGAACAGAACCACCACTACGTCTCAATGCAGCAACATTTTTATCGAAATCAAAGAAACCCATATCATTTAATTGTCTTAATTGTGATTCGTAACGTTCTTCAGGTGGTCTATTATCTTCAGGTTGAGCGGCTGCTGTGTTACCTGCTAAACCATTACCTCCAAACATTGATGCAAATAATGAAGGATCGAATGCTGGAGTTGCATTATTACCGGTATTTCCTTGTTGAGCATTAGCGAAAGGGTTCATTGCTGGATTGAATAAAGCTGCAAATGGGTTACTTGGAGGTGGAGCAGCTGTATTAGTTGTATTTGTATTTGTATTTTGTATTGTAGCTTCAGTAGTTGCTGCTTCTTCACCAGTTTCACCTGGAGCAGGGAATGAATTTGCAGCATCTTGATTTTGTCCCATACCTTGACCACCATTCATCATACTAGCAAATTGCATACTTTGTCTCATCATTTCTGGATTAGTTAACATTTGTCTAAACATGGGACTTTGTAACATTTGTCTTGCTTGTGGACCCATTGCTTGTAATTGTGGATTTGATTGAATCATAAAATCAATCATTTGTGGATTACTTAACATTTCATTCATTTGTGATTGAACCATTGGATTTTCCATCATTCTAATCATTTCATCTTGATTTGGTACATTATTCATTCCACCATCTGGTCCAAACATATCTGCAGAAGGCATATTTAAATAACCTGCATAACGTGCAGAAGTTAAATCATTTAATGGATTGAAACCACCTGTTTGTCCAGTAGCAATATTTGATGGAACTGTATTTGTAGCAGGAGTACCTGAATTACTATTTTGTTGTGATGTACTATTATTATTATTATTTTTACGTAAACCTGATTTAACTAAATGAATAGAATGACCATCTTGAATTTTATAAGATTCTACAGTTTCTGGATCCTTTAAAATTTTACCTGAATATATTAAACGTTGACTATCTTCTGGAATTTCAGTAATTTCTTTAATTGTTTTCTTTAATTGTTCAATAGTATCAGTTGGTTCAACGGTAACTTCCCAGTTATCTTGACCACATTTAACATGAATAGTAATGCTCATTTTTGTAACAAATTTGTGTAAATTGATAATCTAACAATATTGTTAAACGGTAGTGTGTAGTTAAATAAAACTATTAACAAATTTACTTCAAATTACTGTTTTGATCTGTTAAGGTTCCTAATATAGGTTTGCCACCTTAACTCTTAGTTCACTACTACTGCGGATGGCCCCCGTCGCTTTTACGATACAAAGACAAGCAAGAGATTGCAAGCGATACATAATAATAATAATAATATGTCAATTATTTTTAAATGAAACGAGTGTTACCCTGAAATTACACAAATCAGTCACGTGATAGTCACGTGTATTAGTTACCCTGCTTTATGTCGTACAACATGATCTTTCACTCAATATTTTCCCGTTTCCGCTACGATTTTCAAATTAAATTTGTCACATTTCTGTGCCGGGAACGGAGACACCGCTGACGCTACCAAAACTGTCTGTCTCTCTCACTGTACGTACGTAGTTATTCATACAAACAAAGCGAAGAGCAGAGAAATTTCAGTTTTTTTTGATAGAGCCCCACTATACTAAACGACTTTGTGCGGTGTATTAACAGTACAAAAAGATATATTAGTTTGAATAATCGAATATTCCAACAATCTTTTCTTATTTTAAAGATGATAAATTAATGCAAGTATGATTCATAGTTGCGTCTGTCAAGAACGTCAGAGAAGTGTAAGGAACTAGGAAAGATCTTTTAAGATGAGACATCATTTTTAAGGGTACTGCTGAATCAAAATATATATCAATGGTTGTACTCAATTGCTTACGTTAGCAAAATATAAATAATTATTCCGAATTATTATATTGAATAAAAATATGTAGATCGTGTCATTAGGTTACTTATAACTGATAAGGAACGATCAATTCAACCAATTAGAAGCATAGGATAGTCATATCATCTGTTTATAAATATTTTCGCAATATTATGAAATATACCAAATTTTGACTATTCATTCAATCCAGTTTTTTTCTCGTATATATCGTTCATTAAGATTAGAGCCCATACAAGATTCAATTCTAACAAGTGAATAGAACAAACTACATAGTAAGTAACAATTCTTTCTTATTTCTTCGAGGCCCTTTTATAATAGAAACTGTATATTTTCATACAATCTTTTGATAGGAAACAAAAATTTAAATCTTCTTAACGGTAGATACCGAATAATACAAACACATATCTAATTCAATCTTGGCTATCTGCTACAACCCCATCAAGAAACAGTTGAGTAATATCCAATTTCACGCCTCATACGTACGTATAATTCTAGACATTATTTAGTGTCACAACCATTATTCTTTGCGCAACAAAACGGCGATATTTCTTTTGTGTTACCACTTCATATTATAATACTTAGTATATTTAACAATAGTAGTTTACAGCGAAAAGGAAAATTCTTTTTCGGGTATGTGATGCCGCAGGGGGAGGAAGGAGGAAGGAAGGAAGGGCCACTGTGAAAAATGGATTCGCTAATAATTGCACGAGATGGCTTGAAAAATTTATATAACAACAAAAAATGATGCATCTTTTAGGTAGTTTGGCTCGAATAATAATATCAAATGACACTATTCTCTCTATTTTTTTACTTATTTACTTATTTACTTATTTACTTATTTACTTATTTATTTATTTATTGTTATTTCTTATCGTAGTGCAACACATATACTATCGCTAAATATTTAGATTCATTACGGTTAAGTGTTAGTGTCATTACGTTTACATAATCATCTTCATCCCAAAAAGAGAAAAAAAAATAAGTAATCTCTGGTTAGATTTATTTTTTATTTCCATTTCCTTTATTTTTGTGTTAAGTTAGAAACAAAAAAGGAAGAGACAGTATTCGTTAGAAAGTTATTATAAGGTTTGTTAAGTTCCGAGGTATCAAAAACAGGAATATAGTTTTGGGTAATTCGTATTAACTGTTTCTGGTGATCTATCAAAATTTTTTGACTCAAGAAAGTTTTAAAGTTTTCATTTACTTTTCGTCATTGTTCATTCAACTTTCGCTATTGGACATAATTTTTTAATATTACTGGAGTTTCATCTTTTTTAATATTTCCTATTTTATTCAATCTGTGACTAATTGAAACAATTGAAAAAATACCATATAAATATTTAATCATATTACCATTAAAATTCATTTCATTCTTTTTTCTTTTGCTTTCCTATTTTACTATTATTCATTATTACAAAACAAAAAAACAAATTCTATTTAAACTATATTCTATTTGCACTCTTATTTCAATATGACTAAAGATAAAGATTTAAATTTACAACGTCCTCCTTTAATCACATCAGTTCAATCTCGTGGTAGATCAAAAGATAGTGATAATAGTAAGAAATCTTCAAAGACATCAACAAATCAACAAAGTAAAAGTAGATCAAGATCAAGAACTAATTGGATTAGAAGTGCTTCTACATCAAATATCTTAAAGATTCCAAAGAGTTCACCTTCAAAACCTTCCAATAAAATTTCTGAAAGTCCAATAAGGAAAGCTATTAATCATATTACTCAAACTCCATCTCAACCTGTAGCTAAACCTCCATTACATGCTTCTATTAGTGAATCAACTATAATGTCATCATCAATTCATAATGAACCTCTTGATAACTCAGATATAGTTGTCGATGTTTTACCAAGTTTTGAAATGTATAATACATTACATAGACATATTCCACAAGGTAATGTTAATCCAGATTTACATGATTTCCCACCAAATTATTGTGATGTTCAAGCACAAAATAGATATAATTTACAAGCTTCAAATACTTCATCATCATCATCATCTTCAACAACAACTACAACAGTTTTACCTCCACAACATCTGACAGATCAATTAACAAATTTACATTCAAATAATCCAAGTACGACAAGTATCATTAACAATTTGCATCCATTGACCACTCAACATTTAAGTATACAATCAACAAGAAATATTGATGAAAATAATCTTGATGATATAACTTCAATTCAAGATGATATTGATGAAGATGAAAATATTTTCATTGATAAATTATATACTTTACCAAAGAAACCGACCCCAATAGATATTGATATTAGAATTACACGACATCCATCACATCCACCTGAAAAACCTGAAGAAGAATCAATTTTAAAAGAATATACAACAGGTGATGTAATTCATGGTTATTGTGTTGTTGAAAATAAATCAACACAACCATTAAAATTTGAAATGTTTTATGTTACTTTAGAAGCTTATATTTCATTAATTGATAGACAAAAGGGGAAACGTACAGTTAAAAGATTTTTAAGAATGGTTGATTTAAGTGCATCTTGGTCATACGGTAATATTTTAACAGGTTCAGGTTTTAAATTAATTCCTGATCAAAAAGATTTTGATAATTCTTTAGTTGGTCTTTCAAATAAAAGAATTTTGGAACCTGGTGTTAAACGTAAGAAATTTTTCATGTTTAAATTTCCAAAACAATTATTAGATGTAACTTGTAAACAAGAACATTTTGCTCATTGTTTATTACCACCAAGTTTTGGTATTGATAAATATAGAAATAATTGTAAATATTCTGGTATTAAAGTTAATAGTGTATTAGGTTGTGGTCATCTTGGTTCAAAGGGTTCACCAATTTTAACTTATGATTTAGTTGATGAAAATATTTCAATTAATTATACAATTGATGCTAGAATTGTTGGTAAGGATCAAATAACGAAACAATTAAATATTATGAAGGAGAAAGAATATAATATTAGATATATTCCATTTGGTTTTGATTCATCATTAGTTGGTGAACGTGATCCAACAAGTCAATTAAAGGATATGATTCAATTAGTTGATGAAAGATTAGATGCAATAAATACTGTATTTGGTAGATTAGAGAAAAATGAACCAATTAAAAATCAAGATATTCATGGTACAGATTTAAGTGGTACTATTGAAAATGATACAGAATTAGATTCAAGTGAAATTTTAAGAAATAAATTAAATCAACTACATATTAAGAATAGAACAAGTCAATCATATAATTTATCATCACAAGATTTTGAAAAGAAGACTTTTGAACCTGAAGCTGATATTATTGAATCTGAATTAAGTTATAAATTGAAAAGTAAAGCAAAATCTGCTACTAAAAGTTTATTTTCAAGTTTTAGATCTTCAAGTTCTTTAACTGGTTTGTCAAGTTCAAGTAGTAATAGTACATCTAATGACAACAATAGTAGCAGTACTAACGCTACACCAAAGAGATTAACACCTAAAACAGAAAAATTCGGTTTAATCCTTGTACAATCTAATGTTCCACATAAAAGTATCAGATATTTATCACCATCATTATTGAAAAAGACTAATGTTCTTGAATTAAAGACTAAACAAGCACAAGAAAATTGGCAATCATTATCTGATACAATACCAGAATGTGAAAAGGATCCATTGAAAAGATTAAATGTAACATTAACATGTATTCAATCAAATAATAGTGCACCACATCCACCACCAGAAATTCAAGCAATTTCAACAGAATTAATTGTTATTACAGGTAAATCAGAAAATTCTATACCAATTAAATTAAATTCAAGATTATTAATGGATAATGAAAAATTAGATTCAATAAGGACGACATTTTCAACGTATTTGAATAAAATTAAAGAATATAATTCAAAATTTATTGCTAATGCGGATAAATTAAATGAATTGTATAATGTTAATCGTAGTATTATAAATTCACGTGAATTAAAATTTACAGATTTTATTTCAAGTCAAATTTATAATGATATTGAAAGTTTAGCTAATTTAAAAGTTAAGATTCAACCATTATCTGATATTTTTAAGAAACAATTAGAGACATTAAAGGAAGAAGATGATCCATCATTAATGATTACACCAACAAATTCAGGTAGTTCAACACCACAAAGAAAGAAACCTATTAAGATTGTTAATGCTAAAGGTGGTCTTGGTACCAGTGCAACAATATCAAGAAATTCTATATCCAATAGATTTACAGAACAAATTATTCACGAATGGAAACAAAAGGGAGAATATCAATATGAGAGGAAAATTAATGTTAATTTAGAATTTAATAATAATATTTTAGAGACCTTAGTACCAAGTTTTGAAAGTTGTTTATGTTGTAGATTTTATTGTGTTAGAGTTAATATAAAATTTCATCATGTTGGATCAACATCAATTGATATTCCTGTAAGTGTTAAAAATTTCTAATGAAAAGATAATATAGAACAAAAGAAAGAGTACAAAATTTTAGTCATTTAATAAATAATAAAACAAGCATATATATAAATACATATATTAAGAAATGCATATTTTAATAATATTTTTTAATAAAAAATTTATGAAAAACCTCAAAATATTAATTTTTTCTCGAGAACAAACGAGATCGCTTCATTATTATGTAAGATATAAGTTAATTGATGATGAAAAAATAAATGTAATGAACAACTTGAGACAGTAAGTAGCAAGCAATTTGAAAAGATAGTATATACGTATTGGGATGTCTGATATAATTGGGTATAGTATATTACTATATATATCCATATCGTATGTTTCTGCGATATATATCTCCACTAAAGATATTACTGATTATAAATTAAGTCGAGATGATCCACGAGTAATTAAATCACGAATGAAAAAGATAAGTATATTAACTATATTTAATATTTTCTTAATTCCATTATTACAAAAAAATTTTGATGCTAATGATTCAAATAAGAGATATATTGATTATTTTATGGATTTAGGTATTATTCCAGGAAGACAAATCAGTGGTAATTTTAATATTATTTTATATATTAGAAACATCTTTGAAAGTATATTATTAATATGTCAATTATTTATTGGACCAATGATAGATATGATATTATATCATATATTTATTAATGGATATAGTTTGCAAGCTGTAATCAATTCCATAAAATCATTATTTAATACAATTTGGAATATTAGAAATTATATATTTGCCCCAATAACAGAAGAAATTTTTTATACATCCTTACTTTTAACTAGTTATGAAACATTGTTTAAGGATATAACATTTAAACGTAAATTATTTGAGACACCAATATTTTTCGGTATTGCACATATACATCATGCATATGAAACGTATTGTAAAAGCAAATTAGTTGCTAATGGTCCATCAATAATTACAATTGGTATAAGTACTATATTTCAAATGACATATACATATATTTTTGGAATTCTTACAAATTATATTTTTATTGTTACACAAGGTAATTTATTATCATGTATAATATTACATAGTATTTGTAATATTATGGGATTTCCTGGTGAATCAGAATTACAATTTTATTATAGTGTAATTAAACCATTAAAAGAAACTAAAATGAAAAGATTATTAACTTTATGGAATAAAATTTATATTGGTTTATTGTTATTAGGTATAATATTATTTGTTAAAGGTTTGAATAAATTTACCACTATATAAGATATAATGTAATATATGAAACATTTGCAAGTCTTATCCCGCGGGAAGTTAAATATAATTATTTAAATAAGATTTACACTAAAGGGAAATAGAATACAATAGAATACATTAGGAAAAAGGCAACATATCAGGCACCGTTGAAATTACCGCTTATCCGAAATTCAGATAGACAAGTAACAAAACAATTACAATTCAAAGTCTTCTAGCAGTTATATGTCAATCCTATTTAAAGTTTTATTAATTTTATTAATTTTATTATGATTAAATACAAACCGGTTCATAAAGTCAAGGCAAGTACCGTTAAAAATACTTTGTCTATATATCATCAGTTGCAAACGCTTGTTATAAGACTTGTGCCTGCCGATAGATTTCTTTATAATGCTCCGTTTCTCGTCCGTAGCGATGAAAAAATACACACACAGAGACAAAAGTGTCCCGCAATTATTCACGTGTGTGCTGCTGTTCCCGTACGTGCCAGGGACGTGTGAATGTACACACGGACTTCTCTCACGGGGGGATACAAATTCGGAGTACCACCACGCACACAGGGACATAACAGCGGATACAACAGCGGATGCATTCGTGTGCAGTGATAATAAATTTGCTGTTTTCCCTCGCATGTGCAAAGAAACCACGGTAGTGGTGAACTGAGCACTGGATAAACACCGCACAGCAACAACAGCAGCAACAATATTTCTACCATTGCGCAAATATTTATCATCATCATCATCAACGACTGTGTATCGGCGTATTGCAGCAGCTGCTGTTTGTTGTTTGACAGTTCCCCGTTTCCAATTTGATATGCAATTTTCGTTATGAGATAATTATCGGTTTAATATAGAAGTTGTGTTGTTTTGTACGGTGTGTTGTATGATGATCTGATAAATACCCTTACAGTAATTTCTTTGTGAAATAATACACGAATTAGAATAACAATAACGCTATTTACTAAAACACGTAAATGATGTTAATTTTACTTGTCCTTTTTACCTTTCTTCTAATGTGGTTTATTACAGATATATATAAGATACGATTAAATCTTAATTTTATTACATATTTATATTTATTTCTTACGAGTTTTGTAATTTCCCCTTTTTTATTTATTAGATAGTATCAGAATATCACACCAATACATTACTGTCTGATAGCAATGAGTGGAAATTCAAAGACTTTGGAATTATTCCCAGCGCAAAAATTTAAAGAACATTCTACACCAGATAATTGTTGGGTTACAATTAATGAAAGAAAAATTTATGATATTAATAAATTTTTATTAGATAATAAAAATTTAAATAATATTGAAATTTTATTAAATTTTGCTGGTAAAGATATTACTAAAGAATTATCAAATGAATTAATTACATTTAATAAATTAATTGATAATGATAATTATTTAATTGGTTATTTAGCTACAGATTTAGAAGAAGAAGAATTATTATCAAATAGAAATCATAAAGTTGAAGTTGATATCATTGAACAAAATAATAATACATTTGATTCAACTACTTTTGTTAAAGATTTACCAACTGAAGATAAATTAAGTATCGCAACAAATTATAAAAAAGATTTTGAAAAACATCATTTCTTAGATTTAGAAAAACCTTTATTAAAACAATTATTATTTTGTGATTTTACTGTAGATTTTTATGTCGATCAAGTAAATAGACCAAGACATTTTGGTAAAAAATCTGCTCCTTTATTCGGTAATTTCTTAGAACCATTATCTGTAACTCCATGGTGGGTTATTCCAATTGTTTGGTTACCTGTCGTCATTTATCATTTTAGTGTAGCTTGGCAAAATCAAAATCATTTATTAACAATCTTTTTATTTGCTGTCGGTGTATTCGTTTGGACATTTATTGAATATTCTTTACATAGATTTGTTTTCCATTTCGATAATTGGTTACCACAAAATAATTTAGCTATTGTTATTCATTTCTTATTACATGGTTGTCATCACTATTTACCAATGGATCCAAATAGATTAGTTATGCCACCAACTTTATTCATTATATTATGCACTCCCTTCTATTGGTTAGTATTTAAAGCATTACCATTATATTGGGCGTACGCAGGTTTTGCAGGTGGTCTATTCGGTTACGTTTATTATGATGAATGTCATTATTGGTTACATCATTCCAAGATGCCAAAATTTATGAGAAAATTGAAAAAATTTCATTTAGAACATCATTATAAAAATTATGAATTAGGATTTGGTATCACTTCATGGTTTTGGGATAATGTATTCGGTACTTATTTATACAATGATTCTCCTGTATCTCCAATGAAATACGAATAATTGAAATCATTCATATCGATGCCGTTTCCATTTTATTTAATACAATTTAAATCTGTTTTTATACTATATTATACTATATAGAAGAAAAAAAATTATACTATTTATAAATAATCATATCATATCATACAATAATTAATCGTAACAAATATTTATATATAAACAAACGCACACCATCAGAGAAATATTTATTTAATCACGGTCAATTGTGGTGTAATATGAAGATATGACACACTTGGGATTGGTTATTTGACAAGTTTCGTTCAGATGAGATAATTAAACTGCGATTAAGAAATATGTATCTGAGTCCTTAAAGTTGTCTGGATCAGGGAACAGACTAAACATAGTAGGTCGGAAACTATATGTAACGAATTTCACAAGCAGATGCTTGATATTTGCAATTTTGCCAAATGCGGTTATTTTTTGAATATCTGGATTTTTACATATTGTACGTAGCGATTAATACATAGTAGGTATGACTTGCGAAGAGGTTTATAATTGCAAAAGTATAAAAATGTAATATACAAATGTCGATAGTCGATAGTTCTTATATTTGTTCTCTTGCCAGGCGCCCTTCAACGTCAATGGTATGTCATCGGACATCAATTACAACTAACGCAATGATCAATTATCTTAATTGATGATTTCATATCGGCGATTGGTTCACATACAATACAACAATTGAAAATATGAATTCTTGTGAAGGATAAAAACTGCACAATAATTTATCAAATATGCCATCTTGAAAATTCTGTAAAATGTGGTTAAAATGGGAAAAACGTTACCAGTTTCATGATGTATTGTAGGACACTATTAGGAACAAGATAATGAAGATATTTATCATGTTTCCCAATTAAATTTAATGTGAAAAAAACTGTAAGAAAGTTATGAAGAATTCGGTGAAAAAGTGATCGATATTTATCGTAATGGGGTCTAACTGGTTCAAAAAAAAAAAACCGTATTGTCAGGTACAATGTCCAGATAAATCCACAAATTACATTTAAAACTCCCCTATGTGCTAATATAACACTAATATGTAACAATATCGTGTAAAAACGATCAGAATAAAATCTCAAAAATCGAAATTTCAAGTGATATATAAAAGATCACATTTTTTTCAAAATTTGAAACGGTCCTATAGTGTAGTGGTTATCACTTTCGGTTCTGATCCGAACAACCCCAGTTCGAATCCGGGTAGGACCTGCGTTTTTTTTTTTTTTGCCAAAATCCTCAATTTCACTTGAAACACTGTGAAAACCATCCGAATCCATTCACGTTGATGTATTTTATCATCTGACAACAGTTAAAAGATAGCTGGGCCTGTCTCTTTTTATTTTTTTGTTGTTCCATCAATGATCTCATCGCCCGAAGAGAACGACCAATTAACAGGAAAATAACAACATGATAGCAGTCATACCATGCCGATGTATACGATGTGTTGAGATATATGATCCGACCTTCTAAAGTGAACTTTTAAAACAACTGTCATCAAGTAAAAGTAAAACTGATAATAATAATTGATAAAAACATTTGAACTTTTTAATTTTTTGAACATCTGTGAAAAATTTTTGCCGAACGCGAGCCGAGATTTTAATTAGGCCGCCCATAATGAAATTTGGTTGATCGAATAAACAAAGGAAACGATCAATACAATAAAGCCATTGCTACAGATACCTCTTAAAGCAACTGAATCACAACTCGTAAACATCGAAATATTTATCTGCATACTTAGAATCATTTCAGTTGACCTATAAAAAGTTGCATCTCTTTACAGAGCCTTTAAATTAATATATGAAAGCCTGATGAATGACTCTACTGATGAACCTCCGGAGAAGCAGAATCAATTGAATAATAACAAAGATAATAACGGCACAAATGAAAGTGAGAATCATATAGTAAGACCTCTAACACAGGAAGATAAACAAATCATTGAATCTGCAAATGAAATTCTGAATTCTTTAGAACATGTCCATAGAACCGATTTAACACTACACCTATATTCCTCATTCTTATTGAAGAATCTTATATTAAAAGCAAATGAAAAGGAATATTTACATGAAGCTGCACAATTTATCAAGTCAGAAATTAAGGATAACTGGGTAAGTTGGCCAAATCCAACAACGATAATTGATCCAAAAACTGATAAAATCTATGAAGATACTGATCTAATAAATGGTAATAAACAAATTAAAGAGGAACCAAAGGTTATAAGTCCAAATGAGGTATCTTCAAATGCTTTAGATCATGCAAAAAATATGTTAAATCTCGAATTTTCAAGTCATTGGCAGCATTTACTATCTGAATCATCAAAGAAAGCTGATATATCTTTAGATGTAGACAAAACAGATATACCCAAGGACATATCAAATACCATTTTCAATAAATTAGATCATTTTTTTGCAGGGTTACATCATAAAGTAGCTAAACAAAACAAGATAACAGTAACCAAAAGTAAACAAACAACTCCCCAAAATGATGAAAATCTAACGACAATTGAAATTGAAAAGGGTTCGACCCTCATTAATAAAAAAATACGACTTTCGTATCGTGATATGATAGAACGTGCATGTCAAATGTCTGAAAACACCGATGAAGTATATGTCAAATCCTTAGAGTTATTCAATGATATACCCAATACTTTCAATAAACATCCATTCAAATTACCTAAAAAAATACTAAAAAAATATAGATATAATAGATCAATTCGCAGTGCAGAGATATTAGCTGCATTGCACTCTAATACCGGTCCACAGTTCATATCATTGAAGAATATAGCGACCAATGACCAGATACCCAAAGAACAAAGAGATATTCTACAGGATTTGGATAAGAAACAAACAGAGATGGCTCTAAATAGAAAAACATTTTACGAAGTGCAAGGTTTTAAGACAGATAATGAAAGACTACTTGAGGATTTAATGTCCAAGAAACAAGATATTTTGATACCTAAAAAAAAGAGAGAGAAATCTTTAGTCAACAGGGCATCAGAACCAGACACGGGAGACTACGATGCTTATGATATGGATGATTACATGGTAGATTTGGATAGACTACAGTGATATAGCCGAAACTTCAACATACATGAATGACGCTGCCTACTCACTAACTTTTGCTGATTAATATATCAGTTGTATTATAATATTTCGATTATTTAATAATAATGCGATTTAATATGTAATTTTTTTTTTTTTTAAATATTTTTATAAATTGATTTGATTTATATATGCGTGTCAATGTATTTCGTTTATTTATCTATGCTCTTTGATTTATGTTTGTGAGATTTATCCTTCTTTTCTTTATGACTTTTACTTTTGTGCTTTGATCCATCTTTATGTTTACTTTTCTTTTCTTTCTTACTTTTCTTCTTATCTTTGCTCTTCTTCTTGTCCTTTGATTTCTTTGATTTCTTGTCTAGTTTACGTTTCTTATGTTTATCCTCCTTTTTACTTTCACCATCAGATTTTGATCTTTTCTTTGATTTCGATATACTAGACACTACACTATGTGTCTTAGCTTCAACGGAAGTTTCCTCTTGTTTAATAGTACCTTTTAATCCTTCACCTTTAACAAACCATTGATATAATGGAGAACTTTGTTTCGATACTGCGGTCGCAACGACCTTATTTTGTTTAAATA
Organism: Kazachstania sp. M6911; assembly: GCA_037040125.1. NCBI lineage: Eukaryota > Fungi > Ascomycota > Saccharomycetes > Saccharomycetales > Saccharomycetaceae > Kazachstania > Kazachstania sp. M6911. The sequence continues at coordinate 16,950 of JAXQGP010000425.1, forward strand.
CAATTCCACTTTTCTTGGAACTTGATGTAACTTCTAGATTCTGAAGATGACCGTCAAACAATCTTTCCCACCAAGCTTCACTATCATCACCACCAGGTGCAGAACCTAACCCTTTCTTATCTCTTTTATGTTTCGTTAGAATTGGTTTTCTAAGACCACCATCCTTTAATGCTTTGCCTTCTTCCCAACCATAGGACTTCAAATATTCACTACTATTCAAACTTGGTAAACTCATTTCCGACGTACAATTTCAATATAACGATTTACGGGTATATCAATATTTGTACAGTTCTTCATATGCTTTCTTTCAGTGAATAGTGTATGCTGCTTTTATATTTACATTATCGAAGCTCATCGCAAAGTTGAAAAAAATTTCACGTAGCACAGCTGAAAAAACAAGTTTCGGTTCCGAGTTGCATAAAGGTAAACCTTGCGAATCCTTAAAATTAAGTGAACTTGGTAATGACTACTACCAAGAAGAATTGGGTAATATAATAAAGTAAGAGCAATCAACACTAATTCAACAAGATATGGATGAAAACAATAAAAGGTCAATAGCACAAGATAATAATGAGTCAGGAACTATAAATAAGCGCCCTAAAAATATACACATAACCGATAGGTCTTTGAATGCGGTAATAGTGAAGAATCTTCCAAGAAGTTATAATAATAGTAAAATCAAGAAAGTATTTCAAGATTGTGGTGTAGTAAAAAGTATAGAGACAAGTGATACATTGGATAGAAAGGCTAGATATGCCAGATTGGAATTCACTAATCATGATGAGGCATTAGCCGCCTTAACTAAAACATATAAAAAACTAGGGTCAAATGAGATAGAAGTCACATTATTGAAAGATAATACCATGTGGATGACCAATTTTCCACCGAGTTTTGGTGTAAAACAATTAAAAAATTTGTTTTTTAATATTAACGTTATCCCAATCAGTATTAGATTACCATCCCATAAATACAATACCAATAGACGATTCTGCTATGTCGATGTCCCTTCAAAAGAAGATTGTGTAAAGGCAATAAGTGCATTGAATGAATTGCAACTGGGAAGATATAAGTTAGTAGCAAAATCCTCGAACCCGGAGGAAAGAACGAAAAGAACAGATGCTGGTGTTGTAGAGAGAAGAGAACTGTTTATCAGAAATTTGAACCCAGAATATTTAGAAAAGCAACATATTAATGAACTATTTATTAAATATGGTAAAATAGAACGTATAACAATACCAACATCCTCCAGTGAACATCATAATGGTTGTGCGTTTGTAACATTTTTTGAAAAGGCTGACGCTGAACAGGCTCTGGCACTAGATAAAACTGAAATAGATGAAAGACAAATATCCGTTCAATTGGCTGATAATAAAGCATACTTGGAGAGGAAAGAATTAATCGACATATTGAATAGTAAAAGCTATACAAAGCAGGATATGTATGTGTCGATATACCCAATATCAGATAGATTATCAAAGGAACAAGTTCGCGACTTTATGGTTGAAACAGGTTCTATTAACCCAGATGACATCGTTAAAATATATTTGGCGACGGATTACAATGGTGCGATAATAAAGTTACAAAATAGTGCACTGGCTGCTAAATGTTGTGTTGCATTAGACCAAGCAAAATTTATGAATAAAACAGTTAAGGTTGGAAGAATATTGGATTTGAAGAATTCCAAACGTCATACTAATCATATTGCCGAGAAGGGTGATACGTCTACTGACCAACAAAAGACCATACAAAATGATATTGATGGAGACAAGGATAATGATAAGGACAAGACTTCAACTCCGACGAATACAAATATGTCAAATGATGATTTTAGGAAAATGTTTCTTGGTAATTAAACAAATACACAAATACTGATAGATAAATATATTAACATGTAACTTATATAATATGAAAATATAATCACTGCATCTCTTCGTATGTCGACTTTTTATTTACAAGTTGAAGAGCTATATAATTATGTCCAATCCAGATAAGTACATCTTTCAATGCGAAGTCTCACACATAGTGCCATACTTTAGTCTCTTTTGGAATAGGAGATGATGGTTGAATATCTTCGATTTCTTTAATATTATCAGAAGTTCTTTGCGTTTCTGGAATAGATTTGAATGAACCTAACCCTGTACCAGAAATTAATTTATCCCATGAATGGTTACATTTTTGAATTACTGAAAGTGTCTCTTTCACATCTAAATATTTCTCATCAAAAGCAAATTCATTTTTAGGTTTCCCTTGAGGAATTTTATAATTTCTGAACCATTCTCTAGTGTGATGTAATAAGTTTGGCATGTTCTTCTCAACATCTTCCAGAGAATTTATATTGTTTGCTAATGGATCCTTGACATCTATTACAATAATTTTCCAATCTAGTTCACCATCATCAATAAGTCCCAGGGATCCCAATATTTTAACCTTTTTAACATCACCCATCTCCAGTACATTTGAACCAATTTCACAACAGTCCAATGGATCATTATCACCTTTTAACCCCAACCCTTCGAATTCTTCTGTTGTTGGGTCCTCCCAAGTTTGTGGAATTGCCCCATAATTATGCATATATCCTTTAAAAGGGAAAATATTATTTACAAATCTTAGTTTACCCCTTTTCGTATCCTGGATAATTGGATTCAATTTAGTCTCCTTTGATATTTCGAATTTTGCATTTGACCATCTAGGTATTTCAACTACCATATTAACAGTTGCATCTTCTGGATTTAGCTCTAGTGGTACATCGTGGAAAAATGAACCTGTCTTACCATCTGGCATTCGAAGATATTGTTTGAAATCTAATGAATATTTCGAACCTTGTGAGATGGTTTTAAATTCTGAAAGAACCGCTTTCGAAGCAAGTGATCTTGCAAATACAAGTCTTATCAATGGTCCTGTAGTGTTTCTTAACATCGTTATGCTGCGGAACAATTTGGTATGGTTTCTTATCCTCTTTTATTGCTTCCTTTTATAACTGGATAGTTTCTTTTATAGGGACCGGATCGCTGTAACCTTTATTTTTCTTAGCCCTGCTCCTTCGCTTTAGTTAATATTAAGAATTTTATTAAAGATATAGATCTAAATAGTCTATAAAATTATATTATATATATGTATGTATTATAATGTGTGCATTTTGCATTAATTAATTATTATTATCATTGTTCTTGTTTGTTTGCTTTTGTTTCTAATCGATAGACGATTCTGATTCTTCTTTAATATTATTCATGAATATATCATTTTCTTGTTTTTCTTCACCTTCTTTCTTTGGTGGTACACCTGTGAATGTTATCTTACCTGTAGCATCAATCTTTGAATTTCTATCTGAGATATCTACAACGTTTTCTAATTCTCTAATAATCTGTTTTGAAAACCCGTATTCATCTTCTGGAATCCATAATGATGGACATTGTGCACCAACGGCAGGGAAATCATATGCATGTAATAATTCGGATTCATCTAATACTTCATCAGGATCAATTAAACCATAAATTGCAGGTAATCTACTTTTCACAGCTTTATAAGAACAATAGATATGTGGTTTGAAGAATCTTTTATAAAATGGAGCAGGAGGAACACCCATTGTATCACCATCTGCTAATAATGGAACACCAATAACATTATTTTCTGGTGTCTCTAATGTTTCATCATAAACGTATGGATAAGTATTATCACTAAATCCAGATTTTGAATCACTTTGTACATTAAATGGATTCTTTGGTTGATATTTTGGTATTGGGAATTGTGGTAATTCTTTAATACCTTTATGTTTATTATTTGATTCCATATCATAAATATTTTTGAAAGATGGTGTATCTGTCTTACCATCTAATGGTTTCATTGTATCGACAGGTAAAACAGTCATTAAATCATCAAATGCATGATTTAATTGTAAATGCATAATGACAGAGACACACATACAGACAATTTGTAAAACGATTGGACCCCAACCTTTACCAACTACAAATAAACCTAATAGACAAATTTCACCAATGTACATACCTGTCATTGTTTGGAATAGAGCTCTTGGATAATTAATACCTCTAGCATCTGGTGCTTCACTAAACACATAAGTTAAATTGTATAAATATGCAATGTATAATAAGAAATAACCACATGCACAGAATAATAAGATAATTGGAGAAATGATTGAATATGAAAACACAATAACAGCTAAATTGGTATAAACAGGGTAGGTAGTACCCCATTGCATGGAACTTAAATTAATAAATCTATTATATTGTTTTCTTGGTGTATTATCTAATACTTTACCTAATACGTAATAAATTGCTAATGGAACAATTTGTAACAATGCACCTGATGAGATAGACATACCTTGTAAAATGATATAAGAGATGTAAAAATTTGAAGCCTTTGGTAAATTTGTAGCTAATAATTCCATTGCTTTTGTTGGTTCTTGAACAATTTGAGTAACAACAGAAGTTGCAGCAGATGTAATAGTAGTCACTAAAAACACTTGAACGACTTGGAATGCAAAATATGCATTTTGAGTAAAATGTTCAACTTTTTGTGATGATGGAGAACCTTGTAAAACGGCCATACCTCTAATAATTTTTGGTAAGAAACTCATTAATACAGCTAATGCAACAGTTGGAGCTAACGATGTTAATAAACCTAATAATTGATTAGGTAATTTATAAATAAATCTTAACCAATGAAGTTTA
>JAXQGP010000426.1:0-19740 GCA_037040125.1 Kazachstania sp. M6911
TACCCACTATTAATATCATCAATTGAAACATTTTCATGAATATGTAATGTTACTAATGGACATTGTATCCAATTATTATGATCAGATAATATTTTGATTGCAATTGGCCAACCTTGTTCACTTGATGGTAATAAACCTAAATTAATATGTCTTATCCTTAATAAATCATTATTAAATAAATTATTTCTATATTCTTTGATTCTCTCAATACTTAATTCATTATTTTCATTAAATATATGACAATTCGACTTATCAGAACAACCAAATCCATGGTTTAAATCATAACCTTTCCAAAAACCTGATATACTCCAAGGATTTAATTCAAATCCAAATAAATTTCTACAACCTAATTTTAAATAACTAAAACTAAAATATCCAATCCCACAATATAAATCAACAATGTCATTACCTTTAACATCATTGAATGTATCCAGGACACGTTTCTTCTCCTTAATATTACCTCTGGAAAACATAGTATACATGGGATTCCAAACTTGCCAAATATCATTCTGTTTTAAATTACACCATATTTCATCATCTTTAATATTTGTGTCTTTAAATAATATTTCAAGATTATGTGGTTGTCTCATTGTATCTGTTTCAAGGATAGGTTTATTAATTGCAATAACAGACATATTTGTAACAGGTATGAAATCATTTAATAATGAAGAATAATATTGGGATAAATCAATTTGATACTCTGAAATTATGTTTGTAAACGTCGTGTTGGTAAAACATTTCATTGATGAATTATTGAATAGTAATAATGGTGGATATATACTATATCTTGTTGGTATATGATCTAATAATGTTTGTAAAATTGTTTCATTTGAAATATATGATTGGAAATAATTACGTGAAAATCCAATAATATCATTAATAATAGGTGTATTTGTCATGGTATATTCTCTGTACATAAGTCCCGGAAATTTGGATTCAATTTCAAGACGGTCTGCTATATTCGTACGTATCACAGTATATTCATTATCCTTTGTAATTGGTTTAACAAATAAATTATCATTTTCCAAGGATGTCTTGATTGTTTTAATCGTTGCTGGATCAGTTACTAGTAATTCAAATTGCATTGCGAAACTTTCATAGATACTTTCAAAGTGGCATTATTTGCAACTTTAAAGGATGTATTGATAGATATACAACTGACATTTCGAAGTGGTGAGATGAGTTATAGATCAATCAATCGTTTCCATCATCGAAATGAAATTGAAATTTTCAGATTGAAATTTTTCAGTGCGCTGCTGTCTGTCTGTTTCTGCGCTGATTCTCTGGGATGAACGAGGAATTGAAAAATGTCATGTTATGTAACAATCAATCTCTTGGCAATTTTACTTAAAGAATCATTTATCTTAATTGATCTTGATGGGTGTATGATTTATTTCGATATAAGAAGTTTGATATGATTTCTGACGTTTGTAGATCCATTTTGTTTTGTTGAAACATTCGCTGTTAGCATTGATCTGTGATGAAGTTTTTACGAAAGAGATTTCCCACAATTGATATCAAGACAATATTTGAAAATGTATCATTTTTTTTAGAAGATTTAAATCCTATTTATCCCATAATAATAATAACAATAATAATAACTATATGTTTCATACGTAATTCTATCGCAACAGAATTACCAAAATTAAATTCAAGAAAGGATTGGAATACGAAGACAGATTCAACTTTTTATAATGGTTGTATAGATACGCAACAATATTTAAATGACCCAAATTATATTAAACAAAATGCAACTTTTGTTATGTTAGCTAGAAATCAAGAATTAGATGATGTAATATCGACATTAATTAGTATTGAATCTCATTTTAATCAATGGTTTCATTATCCATATACTTTCCTTAATGATGAACCCTTTACTGAAGAGTTTAAGAATCGAATTACTGAGATTGTATCTGGGAATGTATCATTTGGTGAATTAAGTTCAGAATCATGGTATTTAACAAATTCAACAAGTTTAAAAGAAAATTTACTTTTACAAAGTGATAGAGATATTTTATATGGTGATATTATATCATATCATAAAATGTGTCGTTTTTATTCAGGTTTCTTCTTTAAACATAATTTAGTTTCAAAATATGAATGGTATTGGAGAATTGAACCAAATGTTGATTTTTATTGTGATTTATCATATGATCCATTTTTAGAAATGAATCGTAATGGTAAAAAATATGGTTTTACTGTTATTATACCTGAATTACCAAATACTATACCAACATTATTTCGTAAGACAATATCATTTATTAAACAATATAATATTACAGTTGGATCATTATGGAAATTATTTACAAATGATCATTATTTAGTTGAAACAGCAAGAGATGATACATCAGAAATTATTGATAAATGGATTAATTATCCAAATGAAATAACAGAAGTGATTCAAAGAGAGATTGAAATTGAATATTTAATGAAAAATTTACAAAATGGTTCAAATATAAGTCAATCAGGATTAAAAAATTTAATTAATAGATCTGGTGGACAAATACCACTTGTTAAGAATCAATATGATCAATTAGAATATAATTTATGTCATTTTTGGTCAAATTTTGAAATTTCAAGAGTTGATATTTTCAATAATGATATTTATTTAAATTATTTTAAATTTTTAGATGAAAATAATGGATTTTGGGAAGAAAGATGGGGTGATGCACCAATACATTCTTTAGGGTTATCATTATTTTTAAATGTTAGTGATATTCATTATTTTAGAGATATTGGTTATAGACATTCATCATTACAACATTGTCCCAAAAATTATATAAGTACAAAATCAAGTATGTTTAACCCTTTGACAATGATTACAAAAGATAATGAACCTAAATATATATCAACAGATACAAGATGGGAAAGATCAAGAAAGGAGAAAAAATATGATAAAGGCTATATTACAGGTACAGGATGTAGATGTAAATGTCCTAAAAATCATGATGAACAAGAAGATAGTCCAGCATATTGTCAAAATATGTGGTTAGATTTAACTAAAGAAGAAGATCCAAATAAACCAAGAGAACCAATTGTTCCATATTCAATTGCTAAATCAATAATTGAAGAAAATTTTATTAAGACGATGTCACATAAGTAACTAAAAAAAAAAATTTATACTTTAATATTATCATGATACATTTTATTTAATTTATTTAATTTATTATAAATATTATTATTATTAGATTTAACCACCGAAACCGTATAAGGTTCTACCTTGTCTCTTTAGAGCATAAACAACATCAAGAGAAGTAACAGTCTTTCTCTTAGCATGTTCTGTGTAAGTAACAGCATCTCTAATAACAGATTCTAAAAATTGTTTTAAGACAGCTCTAACTTCTTCATAGATTAAACCAGAGATACGTTTAACACCACCTCTTCTTGCTAATCTTCTAATAGCTGGCTTTGTAATACCTTGAATGTTATCTCTAAGGATCTTTCTATGACGTTTAGCACCACCTTTACCTAGACCTTTACCACCTTTACCTCTACCGGACATTATTATTTATATATATTTATTGATTGTTTTGTATAATTAAATACTTTGGTTATGTAGTGAAGCAAGAAAATAATAAGAAGTGGAAATAGGGATGTTCAAATCAATTTTTTAGTAATAAATTATCTGTTTATATATCAATTAGAAATATTATTCTTATTTGATGTTTCTCCTATCTCATACCCCCCTTTCTGTAATCACAACAAATAACAAATAACAATAGTTATTGATAGAATATTTGAAGAGAAATGTAAACAAACACACAGAAAGAGATGCAGAGAGAGAGAACAACGAAAGATACGTGTGTGTGTGTTACTCAATTAGGACTGTTTTGTGTGTATGTGAATTTATCAGAACGTCGCATCATATTAATGATAAATAGAATGCGAATTTATCAGAACGTATCAACCAACAAAATTTCCAGAACATACTTATTTTTTGCACTTGAAAATTCTTAACTATGAGAAGATACAGCGAGGGACAATTTTCAGAACGGGCTGTCCGCTCTCGCGTTGTCCGATTGCCAGAAAGGGAAACCGCAGAAAATTACCGTCGTGTTATGCTGGACTGTACTGAAAGTTACGCGGATATGATTTGTTTATCGCGAATTTATTGGAACAATTAACTACCATCTATCTTCGATCAATAAACAAAACAATTTGAAATTTATTGTTTTTAGTATGAACAGATAGCAACAGATAAATAAATTATTCTGATAGAAAAAAAGGTATATAAAGGGGACATATTATCTTATATACATATTTATATTTTGTTATCTTGTTTCTTACATATTTTATAATAAATCATCACAACAAAACATTATGGCTAGAACTAAACAAACAGCTAGAAAGTCTACTGGTGGTAAAGCCCCAAGAAAACAATTAGCCTCAAAGGCCGCTAGAAAATCTGCCCCATCTACAGGTGGTGTTAAGAAACCTCACAGATATAAGCCAGGTACTGTTGCTTTAAGAGAAATTAGAAGATTTCAAAAATCTACTGAACTTTTAATTAGAAAGTTACCTTTCCAAAGATTAGTTAGAGAAATTGCTCAAGACTTCAAGACTGATTTAAGATTCCAATCTTCTGCTATTGGTGCTTTACAAGAATCTGTTGAAGCTTATTTAGTTTCTTTATTTGAAGATACTAATTTAGCAGCTATTCACGCTAAGAGAGTTACTATTCAAAAGAAAGATATTAAATTAGCTAGAAGATTAAGAGGTGAAAGATCATAATCTTGATTTCTTCTACTTCTCTTTTTCTCACAAAAAACAAACTATCGTCATTCTATATATCTTTTAACAAGAAAACAAAAAAAAAACATATATATTCATTTCATATAAAATTAACGAAACTTTTAAAATTAAAAATAATGAAAGTCGCGCTATTATCATTTCTATATTTACAAAATATATAGAAATGATAAAATTGTATAATTAGATTATAATAAAATAAAAATAATATAAATTAAAATCACATATATTTTAGTGCTGCTATTCATTACAACGTCTGGGGGTCCGCCTCGTTTTACCACTGTAATGGTAACCAACTATTATCCTTTGCAATATTTGTTATCTCTGTATCATCATACATTTCAATAAATTGTTGATCTAATGCCCTTGCTTTTGGAAATGCAAATCTACGATATTCATCAAATATCATTGTTAATGACCAATTTTGTAATTTTCTTATACAACCAATTAAACATCCTGTTCTATGTTTACCTCTATTACAATGAATTAATATTGGTTGATTTTCAGGATTTAATACAATTTCTAATGCTTTTGTTAATAAATTCGATGGTATATTAACAAATGGTTCTTTATTACCACTCATACCAACTTGAAATAATTTAATATTTGATTGTTTCATAAATTCTAAATTTTCAATTGGATATTCTTCAGGAATTAATACAAGTATAGATTTTAATTTTAACCTTTTCAATAAAAAATCAAAATTTTCAATACGTGGGAAACTACTTCTATAAATTTCACCAACAACATGACTAAAATTTTCTGGTGGTATCATTTCTTTAACTTTTTTACTACCTAAATCATCATAAAATTTTTGACTTTTAATTAAATGATCATCTAATATAAATTTATCATCAATATCTTCTTCTTGTTCATTATCATTAATCGTTTCAATAGTATCTTGTAAATTTGTTTGATTAATCTCCTCATTATGAAATTGTTTAATTACATCATCAAATTTATCCCTTAATAAATCCATATCATTAATCTTATTACTATGTCGTAATGGTGAACCATGTGGACTTATATGATTAAGAAACAAGGAATCAGATATATTATTATTAGTATTATTATCTAAATTAATTTCATTACCTTCATTTAATGTAATTAAATCATCACCTTGTCTAATTAATTGAATAATATCACTTTCTCTTTTAATTATTTCATCTATTCTACTACCATTACTATCTTCTCTATTCGTTTCATCATCTATATTATCATTCTGCATCGGAGATCAAATATTGTACTCTAATGAGTTACGCAAAGAGCATTTCAACCTTTCCATATGACGCACACACACACGTACACATGTGTATATATATATATATATAGATTCCTGGGTTTTACATAATAAGTTTTGCATTGATGAGAGTTCGCGAGTCAAACTAAAATTGTATAAAAACCCGGAAATTTTAATCGCTATGTACGTGCGTACGTATGTATACATATATTTGAAACATATACAGATATCGATCAATTAACTATACAAACTGGTTATAAATTTGTTTGAGCAATAATTTCTAGAACTTCTTGTAAAGTTTCATTCTCTAAAAGATTTGATTCAATTTTATGACATTTAATATTATGATAAGATTCAATCACATCCCAATCCATTTGAATTTCACCTTTATCTAAATAAATTATATCTGTAATAAAAGATTTCCATTTAATTGTCATTGGATCAATTGGTAAACCTTTAGATTCTCTATAATCTATTAACGCATTAGTCATTGATTCAATAACTATACGTATATAATCTTCACCAATAATTCCTGATGTTTCTCTATCATATTGATTATTTATTATTAAAATTTTATGAGCATTATCTGTTGTTGCAATTGTATCAGCAAAGTTGCCTAAAATAATTATTGGCATTAATGAAGTCATTAATGAACCAACTGAATAAATAATTAAATTTGAATTTTTCAATTTGGAAATTGCTCTTGAATTACCCATTGGTTTAATTTCTTCACCATATGGATTGATATATAAAATTCTTTTAATTGGTGCAGATAATTGATTATTATCATCAATTTTATTAAAATGTAATTGTGAATTTTTCAATTCAGGTAAAATATAAACTGGATTAGCAAATTCTTGTTCTTCAGCTCTTTCTGCTTCAATCATTGAATCAAATTCAATTGTATTTATTTTACCAATTTTTAAATTTTTATTTTCTATTGCTACTGTTGCACTTGCTGTAGCTGCAGCTGCAGATGATGAGGATGAGGATGTTGGTACAGTAGCAGATGTTGATGAAGAGGATGAAGATGGCATCATTTTTAATACTTCAACTGCAGTTTGTGATTCATTCATTATATGTAAGAAATCATTTTTTTTAGCTTGTCTTATTGGTCTTCTCTTTATTGTTGATGTACTGCTATTGTTTGTAGTAGTATTTGTACTTGAAGTAGTACTATTATGACTTGATGGATGAGATATTTGTGATTGACCTGTAATTACATCACCATTAGTTAATAAAGCAGAAATATGATGAGTATGATTTGTATTAATACAAGGAATTACAAAAGTATTTGGATTACATCTACCAATTCTCATTAATAATTCAATTGAAGCATCTAATGAACCTAAAAATAATCTTGAACCTGTCATAAACATATTACCAACAGAAGCTTTCTCAAATTGGAAACTATTTGAATTTTTTGATTTTTTCAATAATTCTGCTTGAATATGAATAATAAATGCTCTACACATTTCCTTAACCTCGATAGGGACTTCTTTCCAAATTAAATGTGAACCTTCAACTAATTTATTCCATTCTTGTTTTGCTTTTTTTGGATCATCAGATAATCTATAACCAAATAATTTACTTAATGATTCATCTTCCATAATTCTAATAATACGTGATCTAATATCACCAATTGCTGGACCACCTAATATTCTTAAAATTTCACTTGTTGAACCACCATTATCAGATATTGGTAAAACATAAGTAACTTCAGATCCAGGAATATTTGCAATATTAGTAAAACATGGTGTTAATGAATTAGTTGCTGTACCACCAGAAAATACAACTACTTTAAAATTTTGTCCTGTCATAATCTTGTTTTGTTCGAAGTAATGTTATCTTTGTGAATGATACAGTAGGTTATATAATCCTTATTCGAGTATCAATTGGGGGGGAGGACGGGAGGTGAGTCTTTATATATCACAATTTTGAATAGATATTCTCTTTCTAAATTATCTGATCTCTTGCAATCTATTTTTAAAATCTGTGTAATACGATCTTGTTTAGTTGTTGTCATTACTTTCTTAATAAATAATTTCCCTTTTCTTACTATAAGCGCCGTTCCTTGTCGTCTCCGTTCTCCGTTTGTCGTGTGCCCCTCTACCGCCCCCCACAACACTCCACACGTATACAGACAGATACACATATACGTGTTCATATAATAGTAATAATATAAGGATATTACTTGAAATAGATAAATAGATGAATATATTGATATTATTATTACTAATCATCAAGTAAAGTAAATAAGATGTGGCTGTGTTAACAAGGGATCTGTTAACAGACATAATATATAATATATATCGGAGTACTGTACTCCATAATAATATAATAACATAAAGATGCATATTAGATGACAGCTCATCGTCATTGTAAAACGGAATTTGTTAAATAAGTAAGTAATAAATATTCACTATCTCAATATTGTTACCATTCTTATAAGTGTATGGGTGTGTATGGGTGCATAGTAAATTATAAATGGAGCCCTAATCTATAAACCTAATATGTTTAGGGTTAGGGTTTATTGTTACTATTATTCTCTTTCTCTGTTGCTACGTCTCTTTCTGTGTGTATTTGCTTGTTTCTTTCTCGGTGATTCAAGTGAAGAGAGATATACGTAATATAATATTCTGTTGGCGTGTGCTACGGGGTTTTCTCTCCCCGTGTGCTGCCGTTCCTGTCCTTTCTTTTTCCTTTCTTTTCTTGCTTTTTTTTTTTCAAATTCACTTTCACTGACTGACTGAATGGATTATATAAGACAACAAACATACAACATTTACATTATCATTATAATAAACTGAACAGAAACAAACACATTAACAACAATGGTCAAAGCAGTTATTTTCACAGATTTTGATGGTACAGTCACATTACAAGACTCTAATGATTATTTAACAGATAATTACGGTTTTGGTAAAGATGAAAGAGCTGTAATCTTTGAAGGTGTATTAAATGGTACTACACAATTTAGAGATGGTTTTACACAAATGATTAATTCTGTTAAGACTCCAATTAATGAATCTCTAGATATTTTAAAGGCAAATATTGAATTAGATCCAGGTTTTAAAGAAACTTTTGAATGGGCTCAATCTAATGATATTCCAATTGTTGTTGTTTCAAGTGGTATGGAACCAATTATTAAAGCTTTATTAACTAAATTATTAGGTGCTGATGCAGTTTCAAAGATTGATATTGTTGCTAATGCCGTTACTTTAGATTCAAATGATAAAATGACTGTTGTTTATAGAGATGAAAGTGGTCATGGTCATGATAAATCACGTACAATTAATATTTATAAAAAAGAATATGAATCTAAACAAAATGATAAACCAATTTATTTCTATTGTGGTGATGGTATCTCTGATTTAAGCGCAGCTAAAGAATGTGATTTACTTTTCGCTAAACGTGGTAAAGATTTAGTTACTTTTTGTAAAAGAGAAAATGTTCCATTCCACGAATTTGATTCATTTAAGGATATTTTATCAAATATGAAAGATGTTATCGCTGGTAATAAAACTGTTAAAGAATTAATGGAAAATTAATGAATAAAAAGAGAGAGATTTATCTATATATTTATATTATTGTATTTATGTGTATATTTTTTGATCTAAAAATTTTGTGCAATTGCATTTTTTTGTGCATCTGTTAATGATATTGGATAATCAATCTTATATTTAATAATTAAATCACCTCTTTGTCCAGGTTGTTTAGCAATTGGCATACCTTGACCTGGATAAACGGAATTTTCTGATGGTTGAATTGGTTGTGATCTATTTAATGGTAATGTTCTACCATCTATCGTTTGTGCCATCTTTTGGAAACCTAATAAAGATTCTTTAAATGTTAATGGAACTGTATAAATTAAATCATCACCATCTCTTTTAAATAATGAATTATCCTTTTCTTGAATAACAAATTGTAAAGTCTTTCTACCACCTGTTTGTGGATTATAATCACCTTGATTCTTATATGTTATTTTAGTACCGGCTTTCCAACCAGGTTTTAATTGAATATCAATTTGTGTCTTTTCTTGTATACCATTGGCACCTTTTCTACCAATTTTAAAAGATTTTTTCTTACCTTCAAATAAATCTTCTAATGATACAGGTAAATTAACTTGAACAGTTTCTTCGGGACTAACATGTGGAGATGTTGAACCAGATCTAAAACCTCCTGGCATTCCTCCCATTCCACCCGGCATTCCTCCCATTCCACCCGGCATTCCTCCCATTCCACCTGGCATACCACCAAATTGTGAACGATGACCACCTGGCATACCACCTGAAGAGAAAGAGAAACCACCATCATCTGGACCACCTGCATTACCACCGAAAAATTGTGAAAAGATATTAAATGCATCCTCATTTGAGAACGAATGAGCTCCACCACCAGGGAATCCACCTCCCATACCACCAAAACCACCAGCACCACCTGGTCCACCACTAAATTGTGGGCCACCTGATCTAGCGGCATCTAAACCAAATTGATCATATAAATCTCTTTTCGATTTATCACTTAAAATTTCAAATGCTTCAGAAATTTCTTTAAATTTTTCTGTATCACCTGTTGGTTTATCTGGATGATATTTTAATGCAGATTTTCTATAACCCTTTTTAATTTCTTGATCATTTGCTGTTGGTGAAACACCTAATAAATCATATAATTTTGTCTCTTTAACCATTTCGTTTTTGTTCAATAATCTATGTATATATGTATTTTTTTTTTTTGATTTGTTACGATATAGATAGATAGATAGATAGATAGAATATTGTTAATACACTTGCTTATATATACAAGTAATTCAACTGACTAGATGCTGCTTTCCGTTTCCTCTCCCCCCTATGAGTTTGGATATAATTCAATTATTTTATCCTTGTTGTTCTATTAATTTCCATAGAGCCGATGACACAATACATAGAAATGGCCGTAGTTAAAACCGCACAAAATAGAATTATTTTACGTAGAAAAATTTCATGGAAAAAAAAAACCCAAAATTGTAATTTCCGATGTCTCATTTTCTAGAATATTCTAGAACAAATTACAGAAAAAGAAATGAAAGAAAAAGATGATCTGTTTACAATAAAAAGAAATTAAGATTAGCAATAAATGATTTACAACGATGTTAATCAGGTACATATATTATTATTAGATTTTGATGTAAATTAATACATGAAGGAAAACGCAATGGGGAAAGGTGTATGGGTTGTAGCATTTAAAAATGTGACACAAAATTGATTTGTGTCTTTATATTTGTTGGACATAAGTATATGTCAACGGTAAGTAATTATATACACGATGTTTTATTTAAGTTATAGTTATTATTAGTGTGGTGTGGTAGCATCACCTTATATAACAGTGATCTATATAATGTTATACATGAGTGAGTCATTATATATGTATATATATACATACTGTTTAGATAGTTGTTCTGACCGAGGTGCCGGGCGGCTATTTTTCCTGTTATTTTTCATAGGAAATACGCACGATACACCAATTTGACTATTTAATCATTTATGATATATCGTGAATGTAGATGTAGTACAGATGATAACCTGTATAACACTAATCTTGAACCACCTCTTTCTTTTAAGTCAGAAATTTTTGACCTATGATATTTTTCACAAATGTAATTATTACACGGACTTATGGCAACCACTATCTTCTGTGTAAGCAAACGATAGAATGAATGCACGCTGAGAATTATAATTGTAGAATGAGTGAATATGGCATTAGTTGTAGCTCAATACACTAAATACTTGATATAACAGAGTATTCCATGCTCGGTAACAGCGCTCCAATCTTTTACCAGGTTATTAATTTGACATAATTACATCTTCTCCAAACGGAAACTTCTACACAGATAAACCACTTACCTACAACATATCTGTGACAACATCCCGAATACAAATATGACATCTAAATACTATACCTTACACTTTATATCACTACTTTTAATTCGAGTTATTATGAGAAATTTTTTGAGAAATGCGGGTAATTCTCGCTTGCCTCAATTTCAACATTTTTCAGCCCTTGCGATGTTTTAATATATAAGAAAATAATAACAAATACACACATTGAAACATACTTGAACAGAACACACACCAGTAAAGTTTCGAGTTATCAGAAAGGGCAAGGCATATAAACGGTCCTATCATTAGCATATTCCGCTCCTATTCCAAATACACAAATAATGTCAGTTATATTAGTATCAGCAGGTTATGATCATACAATTAGATTTTGGGAAGCATTAACAGGTGTTTGTTCACGTACTATACAACATTCAGATTCACAAGTAAATAGATTACAAATAACAAATGATAAAAAATTATTAGCCGCAGCAGGTCATCAAAATATTAGACTTTATGATATTAAGACAACTAATCCAAATCCTGTTGCATCATTTGAAGGACATAAAGGCAATGTTACATCCATTGCATTTCAACAAGATAATAAATGGATGGTTTCATCAAGTGAAGATGGTACAATAAAAGTTTGGGATATAAGATCTCCCTCGGTACCAAGAAATTATAAACATAATGCTCCAGTTAATGAAGTGGTAATACATCCAAACCAAGGCGAATTAATCTCTTGTGATAGAGATGGGAATATTAGAATTTGGGATCTTGGTGAAAATCAATGTACTCATCAATTAACTCCAGAAGATAATACTCCTTTACAATCATTATCTATTGCAAGTGATGGTTCTACTTTAGTAGCAGCTAATAGTAAAGGGAATTGTTTCGTTTGGAATATGCCAAATCATACAGATGCTGCAAATTTAAAACCAGTAACAAAATTTAAAGCTCATTCAAATTATATTACTAGAATATTATTATCTTCGGATGTTAAACATTTAGCTACATGTTCAGCAGATAAGACAGCAAGAGTTTGGTCAGTTGAAGATAATTTTAAATTAGAATCTACTTTAGATGAACATCAACGTTGGGTTTGGGATTGTGCATTTAGTGCAGATAGTGCATATTTAGTTACAGCATCATCAGATCATTATGTTAGATTATGGGATTTATCAACGAGAGAAATTGTAAGACAATATGGTGGCCATCATAAAGGTACAGTATGTGTCGCATTAAATGATGTTTAAATACATTATATAACACACACTATCTCTCTCTCTCTCTCTCTCTCTCTCTCTCTCTCTCTCTCTCTTTTCCCTCTTATATAGAATCATATATTCCTTACGTAATTATTATAATGACCTTATTTAAAATTATAGACAGTTTCTCTGAATCAGCTAACATTATATGATATGAATCTTGAAATTTTATTATGAATGTATTTAATATGATGTTTATATAGGTTTGTATATGTTGTTGTGTAACCGGAGAAAATTAATTTTGATATTGAGTATGCGGGTGTTTACTTGTTGCTTAGATTCATTTAACCATTTCAATTAAATTTCTGAAATTATCACTGTATGATAACAATTGAGAGATAATATTATTGAAATATAACCAACAACGTAAATTCTTTGATGATTTAAGAGATAATTCACCAACTACATCACCGAAAAATCTAAGATAATCTGTTATTATATGTTGAGCAGTTGAATTACCTTTATATGTGATAAATTTACAAAATTGTTCAATTAAATAATTTAATTGTAACATCTTCGAATTACTAGTTTGTAGGAATGCTGATATGTCATCACATATACGTACCTTTAAGCTAGGACTGTCATCGTTAGACGAGTCAGTACCGTTACCGTTATCATTTTCCTCTGATTTCATACCATCTGAACTACCATCTGTACCGATCTTAGAAATAGATGTTGGTAAATCATATAGATTACCATGATTAACTAAAGTCTGCCAATCATTAGCCATACCAGTCTTACATTCTGGGAAATCTGTTAAGAATGCCTTTGAATAACTTAATAATTTAACTAGTTCTTTTAAAACAGTACAGAATTTATTAGCAACAAGTACTTTATTTTCAACCATTGGAATTGGTAAATCTAATGAAGCCTTAGCAACAATGTTCTTATATGAATTAATGAATTTCTCTAATGATTGTAATGTTGAATCAGATATAGTTTCTTCATTGATTAATTTTTTAGCAATTTCTTGAATGATTACTGCATGTGTCTTTAAGTCACATTCATATACCCACTCATATAATTCAGAAGAGATTAATAAATTAAACATTTGTGGAGACAATGAGCCATTACTTGATAAATTTAAACAGTTTGGTAATTCTTCAAATTTCATGAAAAATATATTTTCAAAGATGGATAAGCAGTAGACATGATATAAAGATTCTAATGACGATGCAATGTCAGAATCAATCTTAGAAGAAATTTCATTTAATGGAATAGCAGGTAATTGAAGAGAATTATCAGATGGTAATTCATTACATTTGAAAATTTCTGTGAATAATGCAGCTACTGAATTGGTACCAGAAAAATCATCATTGGAATCAGTACCATTTATACCATTGGCGTTTAAACTACTGGTACTTGATGTGTCATTAGAATCAACAGCGGCATTTTCATTAAATGAATTATGACTATTCGAACTTGAACGTGATGAAGTATCCGACTCAGGCAATAATGCTAAATTACAGTAATGATATTTAGATTGACCTCTCATACCTAGCCTTCTAGTGGTAATATCTGGGAAAATTGTTCTAATTAATTTACCTAACGTTGCTTGTGATAATGGTTTTAAAGTAGATTTAGCACATGAAGAAGCGTATTGAGAGAATATTCTACTACGAGGAACATATGAATTAGTTTCAGCTTTGCAATTTTTCATTAACCATAATAATGCATAAACATGTTTTTCTCTTTCTCTATTTTGTTCAGCTCTTTGAATTGCAGATTTACTATGCGTATCATCATTCATTTCAAGGACAGCTAATTCAGCTTTTCTAACATTTTCTGCATATTCATCTATTGGAACATGAGAATTCTTTTCAGCAATTGCTTTAGCGATTTGTTCTTGTGTGTTTCTTCTAATAAGTATGCCGTTATTGTGATCATTTTTATATTGCATATGCAATGGTGAACCATTGGCGTTATAAGTTGATGGACTAGCCACATAATTAGATTTAGGTTTTATATTTCTATCACTTAAATCGCCTTTCCTGAAATTGTTATAAGTATAAGTTGTTACTGGCTCACCTTGAGTCCTCATCCATAATGGGGGATATGCATTTCTAGTTGGAATATATGGTTGTGATGCACCATATGGCGTCACGAATGCAGGTTTTCCTTCCTGAGGAACCGGTCCTTGTTGTTGAATAAAATCATTTGAATATTTTCTATCTTGAATCATACCATTAGAATTATGATATGGTGATATAGTTGAACCATTCATTGGGTACATTGTTGAATCGTTAGTAGTAATACTATGTGTTGTTGATGGTGGACTCACTGAATAATGATAATAATTACTCATATTAGAATTTTCTTCCGGTTGTTGTATTGGTAATCTATAAGGTTGTGGTAATGATAAGACAGGTAATGATTGATCTGAATTAATCCTTGGCTGAGCTAAGAAATTAGCTACATTTGGTCTTGAAATTTTATTTGTATTAGGATTAACTAATAAATTATTTGAAGTATTAACTACATTAGAAACATTTTGTGGAGAACTATATTGACTTTCATTATTTGAAACAATTGAATGGATATCATTATTATTATTAAAGGAAGGACCATTAGAAAATATTCTACCTGAATTATATTGGAAAGACGGCGACTGTGGTTTAATAGATGCACCTAAATCTTTAATAGTTGGTGTTGATTCCATCTTGATAAAATTGTGTTGATGTATTGAACTTATCATTAATTGTAAAAGAGATCTTTGGAATCCTATTTTTTGAAAACTTAGATAATGATAATTGAAAAATTTAATGCTTTATTTTATATCTTCAGTTAAATTTCGGATTAAATCTGAATAATAACTGTCACTTAAAAATAAAGGTTGAAAAATAGTTTATTAAAATGTGTAATTCAAGCCTTGAAATAACTGTGGATCCAGAGTTTCAATTAGCAAGGGAGTTAATTTAAAGAAAAACTGGGATTTTGTAGGTTCTAGTAACCGGAAAATGTATTTAACGACAAAATGATCTTAAAGTGGTCCGATTATAAAAGTTGAGATTTATTCGGGAGAGCTAAAAAAGAAGTATTGATAATATATGTCACGAATAGTTTAAAGGTAGGTGTCAGATAATTAATGATATGCACTGCTTATCGCTTTCTGTATATTAGTCACTATAAACTATTTATCTCTTAATTCTGGAGTCGAGACTTTTCTTTTGTTTAATTAATATATATTTTTTGATCGTGAATTGATTAGTAAAAAATAATATATGTATGGATATAAAACAAAGATTTAGTTAAAACTTTAATGGTTAATGTGTGATTGTGAGAAGCTAAAAAAAAAAGATTATTGGATGATGCTTAATGAAAACCTTTTTTCCGTATTTCGATTTAAATTCTTAAATTGTTTATTGAATTGATTGTTGTGAAAATCAAGAATTGAAAATAAATAAATAAAAAAATCTATTGATAAAGCTTTGTTCAAAAATTATAAAGAAAATAAATATTATGGTAAGATAATATTATGTTCTTGGGGAGAGTTTTAAAAAGATAAAATTTACATTGCTTATATATGAGAGGTAATCTTGATCTAATGTCTTGTAATTTATTATTATCCGTTCTATGACATGGTGATCTGATGATGAATAACTATAATAACGAACCGATATAAGAAAGATTACATAATTAAAGGCGGATGGTATCACCTATCGAGGCATATTGAGGAATAAAAAAAGAGTTCTTCTTAATTGTTGAAGGATCATAATTCCGTATTTCTGTTTGTTTGTTTGGTTTTGGTTTTCTACTCATCTGAGGTATAATAATATCTTGTTACAAGTGTATACCAGATTCGATTCCAAGACTGATTTAAAAATATATTCCGTAAGGTTTCACCTGTTACATAAATGTAATTCCCCTGAATAACACAAAGAGATTTAAGAAAGAAACGTCGCAAAGATAATTTCAAGACACGGTGGAACTTGTGAAAATGAGAGAGTTTCAGGAATAGAACGACGTAGTTTCTCACATCTAAGAGAAACTCAAACACAATAGGCTAGAACTTTCTTTGCTTTAGTTTTAGTCAGAACTTTCTTTGCTTTAGTTTTAGTCAGTACTTTCTTTGCTTTAGTTTTAGTCAGAACTTACAGGAGTATCGGCACTTTAACCAGGGGTAAAGAACGAAACTTGAACATTGCTGTATGTTTATGGAAACGTTCATTCGTGCCTGTTGGGAATGTTGAAAAAATTAGTTACATAAGAAATGTCCTGTATATCCATGGGAGTCTGGCTCTCATTTTGAAAGAGATTATTTGCAATTATTCTTTAAAGCTTGGGCGCACTAGATAATATCTCGTGGGACATCCATGGAATTACACCATTATAATAGATAATACGGTGGAGAACAATAACAAGAAATGTCAACTTTCAATGTGGGAAAATTGGTGCTGTCGTGGACAGAAAAAATTGGGATAGTAGGAATATGACATTTAGGGCCTGAGGAATTATAGCGACACCGACCACTAGGGGTCATTCTATTTAGTCATAGAATATTGGGTAATAGGGGAACAATATAACAGTTTAAAAAATTGAAGAAAAGAGGTTACAAAAAGACTAATTTTTTGGCAAAACTCATTTTCATGCATATTATTTTCAAGGATTA
Source organism: Kazachstania sp. M6911 (assembly GCA_037040125.1). NCBI lineage: Eukaryota > Fungi > Ascomycota > Saccharomycetes > Saccharomycetales > Saccharomycetaceae > Kazachstania > Kazachstania sp. M6911. Next base: position 17,722 of record JAXQGP010000426.1, read on the forward strand.
TGTATCATATGACAGGGTTTATACAGCCGTTTGTTAAGGGCATATCAAGGGTAATATTTATTAGTTATGTCCGAAAATCTGGTTACAATTGAAAAAGTAAAGGGTAATTAAACTCTTATAATTCATAATCATCACCTTATTTCTCCTTCTTTAATGCACCCTGCAATGATTTACTGATGTAAAGTATTCGTTGCTAAGATGCCAATAATATCTCATAGGCCTCTTGCAACTTGCATTCTTGATCTACAACAAGATAATAAGGACAAAAAAATTTACACATCATATCATTTGGATATACATTAAAACCAAACTGCGATCAAGATCATAAGTAATAAAATAAGAGATTGAGAAACTTAGTGCGATGGCTCATTTTTAAGAAGTAAAATAGTGGAGATTACCTGTAACGATGTCTCGGAATTTTACAAATACGCCGAATTTCTGTGTCATTGACCTCCTGTCGGGGAAATTTATTTTTGTCTTTTTTCCCTCATCGTGCGTGAAAAAGAAACCAAACAATACAGCTTTAAAGAGTTTAAAAATGATATCACACCGATTTCCGCGGAAAAGAAATGCAGCAGTTTAAATCAGACGCTTTTAAAAATTTAAATTTTACCCTTTAATTAACAGAAGTCACCGCGTGATGATGGTAAGAGTCAAGGAAAAAACGTGAAAAAAGATAAAAAAAGAACTCAAAATTTAATTTAATGTAAGTTTAAAAGTTAGATTAAAAAGGAAACGAATTGCACTAAACTGATCATACTTTTATCAGGTAATTAAGACACGATATTGCTATTGGAGTTATTTTTCGTTGTTGTCCGAGGCTTTATTTAAATAAAAAAATATGAAATGTACACAGATGCGAGCCATATATCTTTTTTGCTCGTTATTTTCTTCATAAATGGATTATTTTGACTACCGATTGTAGTAGAGATTATAAACTTTTATCTTATTCGTAGCTCATTTGTTGGAATTTTAAATGATTACAATACATATCAGAACTTCATTACACTTTTGCAGGGGTTGAAGAGTCTTTTTGATAACTATATGTGAGAAAGTGGGGCAAAATAGACAATCGTTTAAATTTTTAAAACAAGTACGGCTTTTCTTTAATAATCTTCGATCGTGCTAGATGTCGGGGCAAAAGAAAGTGCCGCAATTATGACTTGTTACTTAAATGGTGATGTAAGTAAAATCTCGGAATTTTGATACCAAATACAGATCATCGAAACGGAAGAGGGGTTTGCGAAAGAAGGTGAATCATATCCTAATTGAGACATGTATCCCATCGAGAGTGCATTGTCATATTCGCTTAGTTATCATAGTTTAATTGTTCTTCGTACCTACGGACATTTGCATTAAAAAAAAAAATAACAGAAATGAGTTGAGGTTTAACCATGAGTAGAAGGATGTATGAATAGACCAGAAATTTTGATAACCGATCTTTTTGAAAACTATCGCTGATAAGATAAGAGATAAGTTTAAAACTTTTCTTGATCTGTCGTGTTTTTATTTTCGTTTTAGTTCTTTGATCTACTCCGATAAATTTGGTATTTCCTTCAGTTAATACAGTAGTTCTGTACATATTTTAGGACGTATAAACTTACCACGTACAATGGACAATAAACGTTTGATTAGGTTAGGTCAACTTATTTTTTTTCTTTTCTACTTTATTCTGAATATTGTAGTCATTTGTTTCATTATAGTATCAGTGGATGTCACAACCTGTAGAGGGAACAAACATGTCACAATATATTTTAAGATTAATTTGGTATCGGATTTTCGAAACATGCCTCCAAAATATTGATATTTTATCTCTGCTTCTATTTTGAGTAATGATTCAAAATCAATTGCCTTAATGCAACATGTTTGTTAAACTGCATTTATGAGTGAATTATTATACATATAATGTGGATACATAGTAATAGCTACCTTTAAAGTAGAATAATTGTTATTCAAAAATAGAAAAAGTAGTTCGTACGAGTTAATAACTTGTATAGTTCGAAATTTTGCATAACTGGG
>JAXQGP010000427.1:0-21292 GCA_037040125.1 Kazachstania sp. M6911
TGGTCTAGTCGGTTATGGCATCTGCTTAACACGCAGAACGTCCCCAGTTCGATCCTGGGCGAAATCATTTATTTTTTGATACATGACTTTCGAATATTACCCGGATTTTTTTTATTTTTTTTATGGACATTCTGCGAATTTTAGACAGTATAATGGCACACATTAAATGAAATTGATGAATCTTGTTGCAGGACCGACAGTTCCATGTCCTCTTGAATCAAAACATGTTTTAAAGCAGTAGATGGGGATGTACTTCAATCTTACTGAATCAGTCAATATGGCAAGGTATTTTAGTGGAAATAAAAAAAACTGTCTTACTATGTTCGGATTGTACCCGACGACTTAAGAGAGAAGATGTTTTCAATAAAATGGAAGCTAACAAATTTGATTAGTTCATTCTTTTATGAATAATTTAATCGTCAAAAACTATTATTATCCGTATAATATTCTTTACCATTTATCTTGAGATACCAATATGACACTTGAATTATAGTACATTATGCGTCACTACATTATAGAGGTGTATGGGTGTAAATATTAATTCACTCACTGAAAGAGGCAAACAAATATACAGAGTTGACACAACATATCATATATATATATGAACCAATGTACGGCTGTACATGTAAGTAGATTAACTCTTATATAGTTTATGTATAATATTAGAAATATATCCTCAAATAATATAAGTCAATATTTCCAGTTATTGCGTCCACAATTTATTAACAGCTACTCTGTTTCCACTTCGCAATTTGGTCTGAATCATATCCCTTAATAGGCCGGACTTACATCGTCTGTTTTGAAACAGACGCCAGCTATTAAATACACATATGTCAAGCTATACAGTTTACGATAACCTATCAAAAATTTGTTTTTAGTCTTGAAAAATTTGTGAATATTATATGTATATTATATACTTTAATTTAATTTATTTTAAAAAAATTATATATTTATTATTATAACTCTAGCAGTTTGTCGTTCAAAATTTGTAAAAATTTAATTTATTTTTTGTTTGATTAAAATAATTTTTTTTCTTATTTACTATATCATTGGAAAATGATATTAATATTATTTTCCATGTATTATGATTTCATCATTCGCTTCAACAATTTGTGAGTTAAAAAAAAATGATAACCCGTTTTAAAAGAAGTGTTTTGTATTAATAGATAAATGAGTTAGTAGTATCAACTTAAATCAATCTATTTGAACTTCTTACCGAATAAGATCATTTGTAATTGATCGTACATGGAGATAACACCGGCACCGGCAACACCTCTTAGAATGTTAGCACCACAACCCTTAAATAGAGAACCGACACCTTCAGCGGCAACGATCTTTCTGAAACAGTCGAATGCACCATCGTATTTAACAGCTTGACCGGAAGTCATCATCATTCTTCTTCTAACAGTATCTAATGGGTAAGAACAAGTAGAAGCACCAGTAGTAACAACCCAACCTAATAAGAAAGAGGCTAAGAATGAACCTTCTAGAGAACCAGTTAATAATAATGGCTTCAAAGTATCATAAAGACCGAAATATAGACCTCTGTAGACAACGATACCAACAACAGATGGTAAGAAACCTCTATATAGACCAGCGAAACCATCAGATTTAATGGTCTTCTTGTAAACATCAACTAAACCATTAAATTGTCTTTCACCACCCTTCTTAGAAGATTTAGCATCTGCAGCTAATCTGGTTCTTGCATAATCTAAAGAATAAACAAATAATAGAGATAAACCACCCGCAGCACCACCGGAAGCTAAATTACCAGCGAACCATTTAGCGTAACCTTCTTCTTTCTTAAAACCGAACATGGCCTTAATCTTATCCTTAAAAGCGAAATTTAAAGCTTGAGTTGGGAAATATCTGATAACATTAGCGGTGTTACCTCTCCAGAAAGAGATAATACCTTCTTGTTGAGCAGTTCTCTTAAAACAATCGACGATACCACCATATTTAACATCTAAAGTACCTTGTTTAATCATTTCATCTTGATTTTGGATTAATAATTTAACTCTTTCAATTGGAGAAGCAGCTGTCTTTGCAACAGCTGCAGATACACCACCCATTAAGAAATCGATAGCGAAATTAGATTGTTTAGTTTCAGTACTCATTTTTATCTATTTTATGGATTTGTGATTATATGTAACTAGTAATGGGGAAATTAAATTGGATATAAAAATACAATTTTTAATGGAGAATATAATTCAAAATATAGTTATTTACTTTGGTGAAATTAAAATAGTAATAATAATTTTAAAAAATGCAGGAAAATTTATTATTAATATGATTCACGAATATCAATGGGAACTTTTTCTTTCTTTTATTAATGTATATGTACAAAAAAAACACACTGATGTTACTGATCTGTAAAAATGATAAGAAAGAAAATAACAAAATATTAAAGGAAACAAATATGAACCGCTATTGCGAAAAGAAAGAAAACAAAGAATTGTAAATTAAAAATTGTTAAGAATCATTTATATTTATATACTAAATTAAGTGGAACAATCTCGATATTAAATGGGAGAAACATGCAGAGAGAAAGAAAGAAAAAAAACGAACGAGCTGTGAGACCGTTAGAGGAGCGAAATTACAACCAGACAAAGATAGAGAATATAACGTAGAAAACAATTAATTTAATAAAGAAATTATTATAAACAAAAGAAATTTGACGATGAGGAAATATCGAATCATTTGCAATTTTTAAAATTTGTCATTGGTTCAATTACAATAATTTAAACAAATCAGAAAAGAATATTTTCAAAGAACTGCTACATCAAGAAAGAGGGAACGAACAAGCAAGTGAGTGAGATAAATACTCTATTACCTATTAATTAATCTTGTTCAGAAGTCAATCATTTCAAGGTAGATTTATTATCGTAGCTCAGTCTATGTGGGGGTAGTAGTTGTTAAAGATAGTCAAAAAGATGAGATTTGTATCGCTAATCAGTTGTACAATTGTGAAGGTAATTTAATTAACTTCTGTCAATTATCTTGTTTGACCAATTAAACAAGAATATTTGTCATCTTTATAGACAATATTTGTCCTTAGAGAAGGGTTCTTCTTCCCATTCTTGTCGTAAATTACATATGCGTCTCTTAATTTTCTGTCAATTTGTGCAGCAATTTCTCAACCTTGGAGGGCCATCATATGCAAGTGTGACTGACCAATTAGATTGCTGCTTTTTTATTTTATTCGTCAAAAGCCGTCTTTAAAGTGGAGAGAGAAGCCGACTCAGGCGAAATAATCAGAAAAAAATTGAATAATTAATATAAGGGGAGTATTAAAGATAACAGTCGTGTATAGTGACGCTCCCTTTAAAATAATTATTTCTGATGTTGTTGCACGGTCCTTTCACAGCAGAATATACTAATCCGTATCCCGGCTTTTATCCCAATTTAAATATCTGAACTTGATTGGTTCGCACTATAATGGAATAACCCGATATTTACGATGTTCTCCGAGAATGCAGCATAAATGTAAGTATTGTTGTTTGTACAGATGGTTTACTGTCACATTTTTTGGGAGAGAGGGCTGTAATGAAACCCCGCTTTTAAATTACTTTTTTTCTTTGCATTCTGGTTTTGCTCTCCATTAAATGCGAAAATGGGAATGCCGCTCAGTTTGACGCATTTTTTCTACTGAATATTATTCATATATTGAATTTTGATGATATGATTTTAGAAAAGATTGTTGACAATAGAGATGAGATGAGATGAGATGAGGTTTAGAAAAATGAGCTAAAGGAAGATATATATAAATGTTGATAAGGCAACAAATATAACTTCGAGAGGATATTATGAAAAAGGCAATAAATTATCAATACGATTATTGAACCAAAGCGATGCTAAGCTCACTTTGAATAAATGTTGGAGATGGTACCTATTGAACATATTTTATTAAGAAACATTCAAAATTATATATCAAATTCTTAAATATATAGAGCTTTAAAATGGCAATCTCATACGATTTTGATAATCTTGTCATAACCTATATTACGTAGGTACGAATGTGTGGTAAAATATCTTATAGGTGTTCAACGTTATCTTAATTTAACATTCCCATTACACATTGATCTATCATTTGTACTGTGCTTGGATGATCCCATCGGTAGAAGAAAAATCAGTTCGTTTTTGTGACTGCTTCCTGTGCAACACCCACACCTTTCCAAATACTTTTATTTATAAATTTTTATTTTTTTCATTTTTCTTTGAAATGATAATTTTTTATTCGCGTCATCTATTTTATTTTATCAAATGTAGACACTGTAGTCTTCAACCTATCCGTAAAACCTCACCTAGCAGCCAGGCTGATACACCGACCTGTCTTCCCATAAGGGAATTCCATTTGTCTGCCCAAACTCTCTCTTTGTACAGGCCAACCAAAACAACTTACGCTCACTCCCACTAAACTTTTGATTCTAAATATTCTCTGATACTGGGAACCTCCGAAAATTCTATTCAATTTTGGTGGCTAATAGCTTATACTACTACCAATTTTCGTTACTAACCAATAATTTTTCACAGTAATGATACAATCAATTCAATATCAATAATATTAGCTATATTTCAATAGTACCATTAAAAAGAGGTCTTATTTTTTTAATCATTATTACTCTTTGATACTAATAAAATTAGAACAAATTAAGCAAAAATGTATGTGTTAATATGGATGAAATGATTGATAAGGAATATGTTGAAGATACGACAAAGAGATAGTGAAAGATACAATTGGAAATATGTTTTGAAAAATTATATATACAAAATAATAAGAAATAATAATGTCGATATTGTGGCAATATAATGAATGATATCACTACGATAGAGTAATAGAAATAGCCATTAGATTGAGGGTGTTATGTGATATAACCAATTTTGAAAAATAATGAAATTAATCAAATAATTGAAGATAGATAGATACATTTACCAGAATTATACGGTTCAAGATAAAATACTGTGAATAGATAAATACCCGAATTACGTGAATTTTGAATAGATGGAATCATATATTATAAAATATACTATATATCAGCGAATCACAACTGCAAATATGGATAAGAGACAAATATTATTTAAAAACCTGATCAAAATTGATATAGAAAACGATTGAATTCATTTGTGCGGACCAACCGGACGTATCTTAATTATCACAAATATCTCACAATCAATAATTTACTTATCTGAAATTAAACTTATTTCGATGGAACATAATTGACTAACAATTCTTAATTTTATTATTTAAATTACATTTTCTTCATGTTAATGAAAATTTTACTAATTTAATTATCTTAAATTTTTTATTACAGGGCTAACTTACGTACTCAAAAGAGACTTGCCGCTTCTGTTATTGGTGTTGGTAAGAGAAAGGTTTGGTTAGACCCAAACGAAACTTCTGAAATTGCCGAAGCTAACTCTAGACACGCTATCAGAAGATTAGTAAAGAACGGTACTATCGTCAGAAAGGCCGTCACTGTCCACTCTAAATCTAGAACTAGAGCCTACACTCTAGCTAAGAGAGCTGGTCGTCACACTGGTTACGGTAAGAGAAAGGGTACTGCTGAAGCTCGTTTACCATCCCAAGTTGTCTGGATTAGAAGATTAAGAGTTCTAAGAAGACTATTGGCCAAGTACAGAGATGCTGGTAAGATTGACAAGCACTTATACCACGTCCTATACAAGGAAGCTAAGGGTAACGCTTTCAAGCACAAGAGAGCTCTAGTTGAACACATTATTCAAGCTAAGGCTGACACTCAACGTGAAAAGGCTCTATCTATCGAAGCCGATGCTAGAAGAACCAAGAACAGAGCTGCTAGAGAAAGAAGAGCTCAAAGAATCGCTGAAAAGAGAGAAGCTTTACTAAAGGAAGATGCTTAAATAAATTAACTAACAATATTTAATTAACATAGATATTTAAAATTTAATTTTTGTTTACGTATGAAAATAGATATATAATAGGTATATACATTATATTTCAAACTTTTAAAAAAATAGTACTAATCTAATAAACTGAACATAAAAACTGGTTACGTAAGAGATTGTACTATAATAATAATAATAATGAAGCAATGAATTTCATTACATTCAGCATATAACGTCAGTGTATGTTAAAGATTATCTATCAATTAATACACATCTGAATAAATTATGTAATTTTATACAATTTTTGGAAAATTCCTTCCATCAAAAATAATGCCTGGTAAATCTAGAAGAGACCTTCAATTTCATTCTTGTCATTGACTTCGACATTCATATAACCAGAGTAAGTAGATAGCCCTGGAATAGTTTGAATTTCATTAGCCAGGGCTTGGATGTATCCACCACCGGTTGATAACCTGACATCTCTGATTGGGAATGTGAAATCGGCTGGCACACCCTTTAGGGTAGCGTCATGAGATAGAGAATACTGTGTTTTTGCAACACAAATTGGTAAATCACCGAAACCTTGAGCTCTAATCATGTCCAGCTTTTTAATTGCCTCAGGAGACATACTTATATCCTTACCATTGTATAGTTCTTTAACGATAGTGGTCATTTTTTCTTCGAATGGTAATGACAAATCGTATAACGGCTTGAAATGAGATTCTTGTTCTGTTGCATTTACTACAGCGTGAGCCAAATCAATGGCACCTTTACCACCTTCTTCAAAATGAGTAGAAACAACTGCATCCAATGCACCAGCTTCAATAGAGGCCTTTCTAACAACCTCAATTTCTGATTCTGAATCGGTACCGAATTTATTGATTGCAACAACTACAGGGACACCATACTTTCTAACATTTTCAATTTGTTTAACCAAATTACAAACACCGTTTTCAACCAAATGGACGTTTTCGTTCAAATATTCTTCCGGTAAAGGTTGTCCCGGCTTGACATTTGGAGCACCACCATGAGATTTCAATGCTCTAATAGTTGAAACCAAGACGACAGCATTAGGAATTAATCCAGATGCACGGCATTTAATATCAAAAAATCTTTCACCACCCATTGTAAAATCAAAACCAGCTTCAGTAATAACATAACCAGGTTCTCTCTCAGCTGCATACTTAGAAGTACCGACCAATTTCAAAGCAATTAAGTCTGCAGAGACAGATGATGCGCCAATAGAAATATTAGCGAAAGGGCCTGCATGAACGAAGACTGGTGTACCTTCTAAAGTTTGCATCATATTAGGTTTAATTGCATCTCTTAATAAGGCTGTCAAAGCACCTGTACATCCAATATCTTCGGTTGTTATGGGCTTACCATTATTGTCGAAGGCAACTACCATCTTACCAATTCTCTGAGACATATCCTTTATGTCCTTAGACAACGCTAAGATAGCCATTAATTCAGATGCAACGGTAATATCGAAACCAGTTTCACGAGTATGACCCTTTTCAGTAGCAGCTTCACCAATTGTGATCTTTCTTAACATTCTGTCATTGACATCAACGACTCTCTTTACAGAAATAGTGTCTGGATCGATATTCAATCTAGCGAATCTATTGATTTCTTCTGGAGTTAAATCATCCGGGTTTACCTTTTTGATACCTAATCTCTGTAATCTTCTTAGCATAGATGGGGTAAAAGTTCTCTTACCCTTGGTCTTTGGAACCAACCTCTTATAAAACGTAGCATCATTCTTCTGCGTTTGTTCGTGAAAGACTCTAGTATCAATTGCAGCGGCAAGTAAATTGTTAGCGGCACCAATAGCGTGAATATCACCGGTCAAATGAAGATTGAATTCATCCATAGGAATAACTTGAGAATAACCACCACCAGCTGCACCACCTTTAACACCAAATGTTGGACCCATTGAAGGTTGACGTAAAGTAGCAATAGATGGTTTACCTAAGTGTGCAGTCAAAGCTTGAACAAGGCCGACGGTGGTGGTAGATTTACCTTCACCTAACGGGGTTGGTGTAATACCTGCAACCAAGACATATTTACCGTTTTCTCTATCCTTTAATCTTTGAAGTACTGAATGGGACACCTTTGCCTTATGAGAACCAAATAATTCCAATTCATTAGGCAAAAGACGTAATTCAGATGCCAATGTTTGAATATCCTTTGGTGTTTGAGATTTTGCAATCTCAAAATCAGATGGGACATCCTTTTCAATTTTTAAAGGTAATCTGGTAATCTTTAAGGGAGCTTCCGAATCGATAAGTTGCTTCTTAGCTGCGATTAAGGCATTATTAATCAACAAGGATACTGTCATTGGACCTACACCACCTGGTACAGGGGTAATAAAAGATGCTTTATCCTTTGCAGTTTCAAAATCCACATCACCCACTAAACGTTGACCAGATTTCTTCGTTAGGTCCTTAATATAATTAATACCAACATCTATAACAACAGTACCTTGTTTCAACCATTCACCTTTAACAAATAATGGTTTACCACATGCAGCAACTAAAATATCGGCCATTCCAATCAATTTTTCAACATTTTCAGTAGCACTATGACATTGAATAACTGTTGCATTTTCGTTACGTAATAAGGTAGCTACAGGTACACCAACAATATCTGATCTACCTAATACAACGGCAAGTTTTCCCTTCATTTCAACATTATGATGCTTTAGTAACTTGATAATACCAAATGGAGTACATGGAATGAAGTGAGGTTTACCACCTTTTTGAGTCAATTTACCGATGTTAATGGTAGTTAAACCATCTACATCCTTTTCAGGACTAATTGTATTTGTGACAATATCTTCATTAAGATGAGATGGTAAAGGCAACTGAATCATCACAGATTGAATGCTATTATCGTTGCTAATATCCTTAATCCGTTTTAGTAATTCTTCTTGTGTGATATCACTTGGTAACTTTTCAGTTTCTGATGTTAATCCACATGAAACAGCAGCTTTCTGCTTCATTCTAACATAGGTAGATGAATCTGGTCTATCACCGACTTGAATAATCTTTAAAGTTGGTTTAAAAGTTGGATTTTCAAACTTTAGAGCAGCTACCTCATCCTTTATTTGTTTCCTAATCAACTTTGAATATTCAGTACCGGATAATGTATGATATCTGTACCTTGCAGCAACTTTACTTAGTAGACTCACAGCGTTACAATTACGCATATAAAATCCTGAAATAACCGACATATTAAATCAATTATCCGCTATAATTTCCCAATAATATAGTTCCTTTCGAAATCAAAATATTTGTCTTATCAAATGTCGAATCAACAGTAGTCTTTCCCTTTTTCAATATGGCTTGTTACAAGAATTGTTAAATTATAGATCAAATAACCTTTTAAGAAAATACAGTTAACAATTCCCATTCTATAAATCATAAATCAATCCTATTATCGTAAAACATTCCTGCGTCAATCAATTTCCTTCATATTTATATATATTTCTGAGTGATTGTTCCCTACATTCATTTTTATGATATTCACAAGTTAATGAGGGAAGCCAAAATGAAAATTTTCAATTTTTATCTCAGCGGATTTACACCGCCGCTACCCTTCATCGCATCTCTGAAAAGAACAATTGGCAGAGTAATAAAAAGTTGCAGGAGTCAAAAACTATCAAGATTTCATAGAATATGGCCGCACTACAGAATTCTTCGGCTTGTGTACGACCATTTTATTGCAAAAAATTATATAATGATAGAAAAATATCACGTGCAAAAAGACCCTGAAAATGGGAACTTATAGCTCTTTTCTAGCCTCAATTTGAAAATTGAACGTTTGATCTGACAACATATATGATATCTGAGTTAAAAATATATATCTTTATATAAATAATACATAATATGATCTTATATAGTTTAGGATTGTTTTATTTTCTCCTTATTTTGAATTGAAATTGTTCATATATAATATTTTTTGTTTTATTATTTTCGTTAAATGCTTTTTTTCTCATTTTTCATTCAAACTCCTGACTACCAGTTGGGAATTGTTCAAATGGAAAATCATTATATGGTATGGATTGATTAGAACGGAACGGTCCGTTTGGATAATTGTTGGAAGATGGAATATAGGTATGACGAGGGTAATAATACACGGATGAAGGTGGTGCAGACATTTGGTTACGCGTCTGAGATCCACTCTGTTGCGAATATGAAACCAAACCAGCCTGAGGTGACATCTTTGACATCGATAAGCCTTGCTGCGATTGTAATTGCTGTTGCTGTTGAGATATTGGTACCAAATACTGACCTGGATATATCGTTTGTTGTGCTTGTGCTTGTGCTTGCGCTTGTGACTGTAAATAATGCGGAGTAAAATCTTGTCCATATTGTATAGAGTTTCCCGAGATATTTCTTTGTAACTGTGATTGTATTGGACCCTGTCCTTGAGTTGTAGGCATCATATACATAGACATAGTCGAATCTTGTGGATTCATCCAATCTTTTTGTCTTAATGGTATTTCCTCTTGAGTATACGGAAGTCTATCATAAAATGAGTTATTACTAACAGACCTATTACCAATACCAGGAAGTTCAATATTCGCTGCCGTTTTGGATTTCCGATTTAATTCTTCTATGAGCCTTCGTTGTTCTGCTTTAACTTTTTCTGCATTCTTAATCACAGTTTCCGAATGCACTCGAGATATTGCACTGTTGTTTGAATCTGTTTTCTCATTTCTTAGAGTTGCATTATCGTTTCTATTACTACCTGCCATGTCCTTTAAAAATGAAGTATAAGAATCATCTTCAATCTTTGCAGGTACACACTTATAACTCTTCATATCACCATATAGTGATTTGGCATAATCTAGTGGAGTAATTGGGTGTGTATTCATATTCTGGAAATGAGGTTGGTCTAACGTATTATATGCTAAATTATTTGAATATGTATTATTAGCATTTGGTGCACTCTTTGGTGTTATTAATGACGGATAATTTAGAGCATTTGAATTGGAAACTGGATATACAGAATAAGGTACCGCACCTTGTGTATTCTTAGGAGCGCTACCTAGTTGTACTGGAACATAATCATAACCGTCATTTGAGGGCTTTAATCTGCTTAAAATAGTATCAAATGTTTCATAAAACAATTTTGTAGATTCTTCAGTCTGTGGTGCACCTTCCTCAATCAAGGATAATAACTCTTGGTCCATAGTTGTTAAATGTATATTGTTGGAAACTTTATTCAATATTGCCTTTTTCCATACCTGTATATGCGATGAAATCTGTTTTTTGGTTCTAAACTCCCCTGTATAATATTTAATATACAGTGATATCAATTCATTTCTACCATAATTCTTCTCACGTAATTTAATTTTAGAGGTACCATTTTTCATAACCAATCTCAATGCACGAATAAATACTTCTTCAATACTGTTAGACCATTTATCATAGCCATCCTTCAAATATAATGCATGAGACTGTGTTTGTTGTTGGGTCGTCGACGGAACCACTGCTGCTAATTTGTTATGGGGAGACCTTATTGTTGATGGTTCGGTCGACGTAGCTAACTTATCCGATATTTGAACATCTTTTGAAGATTCTGTATCTTCCAAAATCTTAACCTTCTGTGGTTCCTCACCCGTAGTTGACTGTGATGTACTTTGCTTCGATTGTTTAACGGAATCTAACAAGGGTTGCCCATCTAATTCTGGCAGTTCCTTGTCGTCTTTAAGCGTTGATAACGTTGTATTGATCATAGGGTCGTTTATCGTCTGTTTTGACTTCATTTCATCCGAAAATATATCTAGCAATTGTAAATTTTGTGGAGAATCATTATTGTTAACATAGACATCAAATACCCTAGAGAGTGTTGGATTCAGACTTGAGGATCTCGATGAACCCACGTCGAAGAACTTCCTTTTCCTCGATATAGGATAAGTATTGCCTTCTGTCCCCAGTAGTTGCTCACTGTTATCATGCGACATATTTCAATAAACGCTGATTTCTATATTTTATTCGTGAGCTTCTCCTGTTTACAAATGCTTTTTTTTTACCTACTTTTATGTTTTTAACTTTTTATTCTATTTATTTTATTGAGCTTGCCTTCAGAAATATGCCAAGACAAAAAAAAAGTCCTTTGTCCTCCTTATTTAATGCACTTTGGTTTTATTCCAACTTATTTAATGGTATACTCGCAACTGCAAACTAAGAAATTGTATTTTTGGCACAATACTTACCTATTATATTCCTTCTTATCAGATACTGACTCTTCTCGTATTCTGACGTGCGATGTATCCTCTATTTTATTTTTTTTTCCTGTCTGTTGGCCCTAAGATCTTACTTCTAGGCTCTTCCAAAAAATAAGATTTTTTTTCTTTTTCAGAAAGCTTAATCCTTCAAAAACTAAAAACAATAAGTAAATGTGTCACTTTCAATTTAAAATAAATAAATTATTTTAAAATAAAATGATATGATGTTTATTTGATAATTATTTCTTCTAAAAAGAGTTTCGTAATTTGTATACTCTTGTTTAAACTCGGAAATTTACTAATATTTCAATTCAAAATTTGAACTCTATTGAAATGGTTGTATTTATATGAACATACATATAAAAAGAAATCCCAATATATTCTATTCCCTCCTTAATGTAGATAGTATGAAACAGGCTCTATTCTATTCTATTATTTTTTTGTTGTGTTGTTATTTACAACAGGTGTTACGGAGGGTCTACGAAAGATATCGATGATTAGAAAATAAACTAATTGAAGGATCGAGAAGAAAGAAAATAGAAATGCTTATTATGTGTTTAAAAAATATTTAGGAAAAGGGAAAAAAAATGGTTTACTCATTTTGATTTTATAATAAAAAAAACAAACTTTAATTTGTGGAGTCGAGAAACGATGTTATTATTCTTAAAGTGGGTTGTCTCACTGTCTGTATAAATCCGGAAAACGCAATTCCTAAGTCAGAACAATGACAGGAGCCACACATAATCAGTGACAAAAAAATATTTATCTGAAAGAACTGACTATAAAAAATCTGTAGACAGTAATATATTGGGGGCAAAATCTAGAACAAGTTACAGTAATCATGTACGGTATAAATGGAGAGAACAGTAAATTACAATGAGTAGTTTTAAAATAATATCCATTATATATCCTAATGGACAGAAATATTTTTGTTGGCATCTAGTCAATAAATAAGATAGATATGCGATATAGAAGGTGTTTATTATGCATTTATGGCACAATTGCCACAGCAAATTGCCGTAAAATTATTGTTGCGGGAACATAATCATCAAACTCAGAAGTTCATGTGCAAAAGCACAGAATGATAAAGAAACAATGACGCAGGTTGTACGAATAGATTATACCCCCTCTTCATTTAATTTGGTAATGTAAAACTGAAGTTAAAATTTGGGGGTTGGAAGGATGTTCACTAAGTTAAACAATAGAAGCTTTCTATTATAAATAATAAATAGATATCAACAGAACATGTTGTGTTTTTGGACAGAAACCACTGGTAAATGTATGAAGAAATAGAGAGAATGTTGCCTTAATATAATATATAGTTGAAAGCAACTATATATTATTTGACTAACATGTATGCTGCTCTTTAATAGGTAAATTAACTATTCGAATTTCTTGAGGTAAGACCTACGGCACTTCAGAGGAATGTTATATTTAATTTCTTTTTTGCTACTTCTGTTCTTTTACTGCCTCAAAGTAGTCATCGAGAAAATTGTTGTGTGCCAGAACAATAGACTAAAGGCTTGATGAGTAATTAGAGATAGACATCTATCCTATAATAATAAAAACACTGTGTTACTAAATGCGGAGTCATATATAATATATATCTTTTGGTCTGCGCCTTCTTTCTTTATTAAATTATATTGTGTGTTTTTAATTGAACAAAATAAATGAACTCAAAATTTACAGGACAGTTTTTCGGTAAATTCAATAAAAATAAATTTAAATTAGATTCCATTCATTGAGATACTTTAAAATTAATCTTAAATTGCTTATTGTGAACTTCAGTTACTGATTTTTTCCTGCTAGAAAATCTTCCACAATTATTATTTCAAAGAAAGAGATGAAGGAACTTACACTTTTAATTAGTAATAACATATAATACTACGGATATATGAATGTATGCAGTATTGTGTAGCTGATAATCACCCATAAAGAACCTTCTTAACTTTAAACGTTTTCTCCGAGAGACCCGGTTGTTCAGGAAGAAAATTCCGTAGTTACTCCGATTATAGATAATAGAAGGAAATATCAGGTATATTTTAATTACAAAATATCGTCTTGGGAACACCTGTAAACGGTAACATTAAACCTTAAAATGGAAATTAAAAGAAATTTTGAAAAAGTTTAATAAATCTATCTCTGCGATAGGTATGTTAATTAACATTGATTATTTGCAACAGGCAACTATTCTATCGAGAAGTATGGCTATGTCTACTATCAAAAATTTTAAGGTGGCAGTGAGATGAATAAAGTTACTCTGAAGATCATATTAGTAGCGGAAAGGAACTGGTTCCTTATTTCTCCAATTCGACTATATTTTGTCATTTTTGTATAATCCTGTCATATACACGTCACATCCAAAAATGGTGAAACATATACATACTTCGTTCTTAAGGTTGCTTATGTAAGGCTCAAAAATGCTTGTTGTTGTGACATAACAACTACGTTCTAATGACTTTATGGTGACCAGAGTGTTTTTACTTATATTTGACTGACATTTACAATTATCTTGACCTCATTATAATTGGCTATGAATAGATATATTTGAATCTCATATTATAATCTGAATGAACCAAATATGATGGTTAACACAGAAATATTACCAATAAAAAACGGCATATCTTGAATTTAGTGTTATTTCAATTGAAGATTCTAGAGACGACAGGATATCATTTTTTGAGTGTTGGGAAGTCTAAATTGTATTATTATTGTCACTTCCCGCGGAAATTGCTAATAACGATTCCTGTCATTGAATGATGAGAGCTGTAAATAGTTTCTTAAGAAAAAAGTTTTCAAACTTTAAAATAATTGCCGCTTCTAGAGTTCGTTACTTGAAACAATCCCGCTCATGTGTGGCAGAAATGACTCCGCACAGAATCTGTGAACAATGGGAACTTGAAATGGTTCACAGTTATTCCAGCATAAAGCATATTTTAACTTTCTGATTTACGGTACGCGCATTTCTGTTATTTGAGTTTCGGTAATCAAATTTTAACAATAGAAACTCAACATAATATTTGGCAACTTCGTACAACAAACATAACTGTAAATTAGGATAAAAAAACAATAGAAGCGAAAGGGGTGCTTTTACCTCTATTAGATATTCGAAAATCGCGATATTTTTTTGTCTTAGCTCGGTTTTGGTATACCGTGGTATGACCTATTGTAATCCCTTATTTATCCAACAATTTGTCCGGACAACTGATAGTTGCTATTGTTCCGTATACGGTACTATCCAAATAATATTACCACAGGAACTTCACAAGGGAAACAGAAACAATATAGTAGGTTTACAACGTCTTTCAAATGAATATTAATGTTCTCTTTAATTTTACTCTCACTAAGTATTACAGCATTAATGTTCTATTGGGACTTGTCTCTACATGAAAGAGCTGTACCCCAACAAATACTTATATGCACTAATCTACTATGTTCTGGAGTCACATTCCATGATTAAAAGTGGGCAATCTGCAACTGATAGCATCGAAGGAAACCCAGAAACAAAGGTCCCGAGTTTAGACTTCCCGAGTACCCTAAAGGATGGGCCATTCCATGTGGTTGCATAGTCGGCATCTAGTAGAATATTAGAGAAAGTAATGTCTACGGTTACTCTTAGAATTATTTTACGTGTAACCATTGAATTATTCAATTTTATTTCTTGAATTGATATGAGAGAATGAATAGATATACTTTCTCCCTTGAATTCCTTTGTGTTAATCTTGAATTAAGTTCAGTTGTGCCTCGGTTTCCAGTTGTTTTCAATATCCATTGAAATTAACCAACAATACTTCAATATCATTAATGGTTATTTTGTCAAAATAACTGTGAAACAAATTCACATGGTTTGGTTTTCGTTAACTTGACAACTGATAAGATGCTCATATGTTTTTTGTTTTTGTTTTTACCGTATCTACCTTTCCCCTCTTTCTGTTTTATTACCTCATCGGGAGGATTGCCGTATGGTTCTACAACATCTCCTCACTTGTCACTGTCATGTATTGTGTATCAATAATGTGGTTTTCACTATTGTCAGCAATATCAAGAATTACTGAAACGACAAGCATGGAAATAGTAACAAGAACTGGTACAGTAAGAGATATCAGGCATATTTCATGATGCTTTACCGTTACACCACATAAATCAAAGTATTGATTGTTATGAATTGTTTGTTTGTAACAATTAATAATGTACAGTTTTTATTAACGATATTTATAATTAATTATATATCGATTGTAAATATAACGCTTCTACTCTATTATTAATCGGAATCAGATTCCATGTATTTAGAATAATCATCCGCAGAAGCAAATAGTGGTAATTCCTTCATCTTTTGTTTCTTGCGCTTCTTTTGAGTCTTCTCGTCATCTTCTGTCTTTTCTAATGAACGTTTCTTTGAAGATTCGTCATTTTCGTCAGCAAAGCTGTAAAAGACATCATCATTCTCTTCGTCTCCATCTTCAACTTCGGAACCGTCAAAATCTGACATAGTTTTTAAATCTAGAGGTTCTTCATCACTGTCTTCTTGGTCCTGCTCAGCTAAATCGTCTTCAGAATCAGATTCACCCATAGAGCCTAAATCTTCATCTTCAAAGCCGATATCATCTTCACTGTCATCTTCAACATCTGGTCTGGACTTAACTAAGGCATTCCAAATATCGTCTTCGTCCATTTCATCGTCTTCATCGTTGAAATCCTTTGATGAAGCATCTCTTTGTTTCTTAATAGCTGTTCTCTTTGTGGAAAAATATTGATAGAAGAATTTATCTTCTGGTTTAATTTCATCCATTTTTTTATTTAACCAATTCTCTGTATTAACTGGAGCACTTTCGGGACTGATATCAGAAGCCTTAACTAATAGTGAATCATTAATGTTTGCACCACCAAATAAAGGTTGCATAATGGAACTACCTCTATTTATTGGTTTCTGTTTGGCATTTCTATAGACGAATCTATCTAAGAAATGGGTTAACGTGAATAAACCTAAATCTGGTTTACTAATATCAGTGGATTTATTATCAATAAGGGCGCTAGCATATGTTTGTACAGTTGGATGGAAATGATTTAAAAAGTAAGTAATTTCCCATAATGAAGATTTATCAGCATTTGCGAATCGTGGATCACGTTTACGACTATCATATACTCTTTTAATCTTTTCGACTTCAGATTTGGCATCTTCATCTTGACTTTGGTACTCATCATCCATTGGTGAGTTTGTTAACAGATTCCTTATTTGTGGAATAGTTTTACTTAGTTGTATTAATAAGAAAAGGAAACCTGTGGTTGTACCAATATTTAACCAATGAGCAGACACTTGTAAGATTCTCTTGACGAAGGCTTCGACACGAGTAACATTAGCAACATCTTGTTTTAAAGATTTGAATAGTAAATTCAAGAAGATACCTTGTTTAGAAGAATTTAATAATCTTTGATCTAATAACGCTTCGTATAATGTTCTATAGTATCTATCGTTATTCAATTTGGCCTTAACGGTAACTTGATTAATTAAAACTAATGCTTGTACTGACGTATTAAAATTTGCTGAATGTGTAATTCTAAATAAGGTTTCTAGATGAGTTTCATAAACAGAAGCAGGTAATTGAGCGAATGGGAAAGCACGATTAATACCGGTTAACAAAGCACTAAATAATTTAGAATTCTTTTCATTTAATACTTCGTTTTCAGTCTTTTCGTTCTTAACAGATTTACCACCATTCTTACCTCTTTTGAAATTCTTCTTTCTCTTATTTTCATAACCTTTGGCATTAGACTTAACTTCGATATCATCTTTTTGTTCTTTATCGTTGTTAATTAAGAATTTACTGAATAAAGTGAAATAAGTCTTGATTAATTTATTAGCGACTTCATCGTCAGATCTTTTCAAAATTGTTTGGTTTAATGTAATAACAGAATAATAAATAGCGTGATAATCAGCGTTTGGTCTTAAAGCAATATCAACAATAGCGTCAATAATAACACTCTTCATATTTGGATGAGCTTGTTCAAGAGATAGTAATAGATAAGATGTCTTTGAGGAGACTTTAGAATCGATATCACCTAATTTATTAACACCTAATCTTAATAAATTGAATTCTTGTTCTGGTTTTGAAGTAATCATATCGAAAACATGAGTTAAAGTTTGTGATCTAACATGAATAATTGGATCATGAGAAATTTTTTCTAATACTTCCAACATTTTAAAGAAAAATTTCTTTAAATAATCTTCAAAATAGAAAATTGCTAAAGTTTTCTTATTTAACATCATTGATAAACCTGGCTGATTCTTGAAATATCTTAATTTTCTATCTGGTAATAAACCATTTAAGAATAAATCCTTTAATGCATTAACACTCTGTAATTGTGAGTTTCTTGATTTCTTACTACAGTAACCAAATAATATATCTAAAGATTTCATATTATGAATTGGAGATTCTTGGATCAAAAGAGTTAGAGCAGAGATTTTATCACTCAGGGTACCATCTGATAAAATTTGTGACATAAACTTTCTTTGAGAAGATTCTTTGGTAAATTCGTCATAGAATTGTTGGTTATCAGCTTCTAGAGCAAGTTTACCTCTTTCCAATAATTTTTCTAATTTATCATTTGACATGAAGGTATCCTCATTATTTTTAATATTTTCTGTAACTTGAGGATCTAAAGGAACATCATACCATGGTGTATCAATTGGAATTAATAACTTCTCAGAATTTAGTAATTGAGTTTGAGATACAAAACCACTATCTTGCTTGACCTTAGTATTTTCTTCTACTTCAGATTCTTGTTCTTGTTCTTCTTCATCGGCTTCTGAATTTTGTTGTTCTTCGTCTTGTTGTTCTTCTTGATGTTCTTGTTCTTCAGAACTAAGTTTTTGTTCTTCCTCTTCTTCCACATCACTTTCCTTTTCTGGGTTACCTTCACCAATCTTTAAACCCATTTGTTTAACAAATTTATCTAAGTCTTCTTTAAATTCAGGATCATTTTTCTTTTCAGAATCAGAGAATTCAACTTCACTAGCATCTTCATCATCTTTCCCATCTTGAATATTTTCAATTAATTTTAAATCTTCTTCAGATGCACCTAATGCTAATGCTTCACGACGTAAAATAAGATTATCTTCTTTAGGTTCTTTCTTCTTATTTTTCTTTAAATTAGAATTGATTTTCTCTCTCATTGAAGAAAGATCCAATTTCTTACCCTCAGTCATCCTTAACTGTAGTGATATATTGCTCTAGATATGATTCTGGTGTAATTAACAGTTGTATCTATATATTAGTTTGTTATATATTGAACGAAAATTTTTCAACCTCATCGCTTCATCGCTAAAAAAGAAAAAGATTGATTGAAAATTTTCGCTATGGCAAACCGTAAAAGCGAGACAGACAAGAAGAGAAAAAAAGTAAAGAACGAACTGTAGAATACATACGTACAGATATGGAGAGCGGTGCAATCCACATACATATTTTAAGGCATATATGGTATCAATAGATACTGTTGTGATCTATATAATAGCTTTAGGCTTCGGATCTCATATATATATATAGATATCAGTAATCACTACCACATCCTCAGTATTTTACCTTTACTGAACTTGTGTCGCATGCAAATAATGGCAAACCTTCTAGAAATACAATTACTGCACAGACACTGCCGTACGACCTGTCTCACCGTTCGAGACGTTGAGTAATATTATTTATTTATCTGTTTGGCCACAAAAGCTATCGCGCGGACTGTGCATTAGAGAACAGAAGAGTGGGGGGCCGACGGAGACATCTCGGAAATTTGAAGGTGGGATATTATTTTCCCTATGTTAGTTATTCCCCTTTTATTATGTAATTTATCGAATGTACGAATATCTGTATGTCTAGCAATTGCCTAATTTTTGTGAATCAATTTATTATATAAATTGTGAAATATTTTTATAGGTAGATCCGTTTTTATATTGTAGCATATATATTCGTTTCATTAATAAACACACTCAAACAAATCAACACATAACGCAATGTCTGGTAAAAGAATTTCAAAAGAATTAAATGATCTTACTAAGGATCCCATAAGTTCATTCTCCGCGGGTCCAGTTGGGGATGATCTATACCACTGGCAAGCATCTATCATGGGACCATCTGATTCTCCATATGCAGGTGGTGTATTTTTCTTAACTATTAATTTCCCAACTGATTACCCATTTAAACCTCCAAAGATTGCATTTACTACAAAGATATACCATCCAAACATTAACGCAAACGGTAATATTTGTTTAGATATCTTAAAGGATCAATGGTCTCCTGCATTAACTTTATCTAAAGTGTTATTATCAATTTGTTCATTACTGACAGATGCTAATCCCGATGATCCTTTAGTCCCAGAGATTGCTCATTTATATAAGACAGATAGAGCTAAATATGAGACAACAGCTAAAGAATGGACAAAAAAGTACGCAGTATAAAAATATAAAAGCTAAAGATTAAGAACGTTGCAATTATATATTTCTGTAAAAGTTATGTATTTTTTTGTTTGTTTGTTTTAATGATTAGCATTTCATATAACCGCTTAGCCTCCCTTAATGCCAATGAATATATAAATAAGCAATAGATACAAATGAAACCATAAGTTAACCACGGTCGCAGGTTGTTCAGTACATTTGTAATAAGTAGGTTTATGAAAGTAATCCGTTATGTAACTAAATAAAGTATATATTATTTAACATACAGTTTTATTAATATTATGCGCAAAATTTTTTTACTAACTATAGCAATTATTAGGAATTAATTAATTCTTATTTGTTTTATTGAGCTGAAATAAAACTGTAAATAGGAAAATAATATAATTGTAATAAAACTGACGACAATCATTCGCAGAATGGGGTTCGAACCTACGACTTTGGTATAGAAAATATAAAAATAATATATCTCCGCGACGGGGAATTGAACCCCGATCTGGCACGCGACAAGCGCCCATTCTGACCATTAAACTATCACGGATAATTAATTATTGTAAAAGTTAGATAGAATTTGTATTTTAATGAGCCATAAAAGTGGGTTTAAAATTTTCTTTGAATTGGTGTTTTAGCTACTAAAACTTTTGATTTTTATATTGAAAATGAATATTTTATTGTAAAGTAGAGTTTTTGGGATTAACATTAACGTCCTTTCTATCTTCAGTAGAATGGACTTTAATGTCAGATTTATTAAT
>JAXQGP010000428.1:0-20799 GCA_037040125.1 Kazachstania sp. M6911
AGTATTAGTATTAGTATTGCTGTTATCCATTCTTGGTATAGGAGCTGGTATAAACGGTGGAGCAAACATTGGGAATGGCATCATTGGCATTGGTAATTTAGGTTTCTTATCAATATGTAAATCTGTTTCGGTAGTATTTGTTTCATTTTGTGTCTTTAAAAATTCTTGTATCTTAGCCTCTGTTTCATCATCTTTAATCAATGAATCTAATAAAATATCATCTGCTTGGCATAATGGACATTTAAAATCATTCTCTAATAATGCGTCTTCCATTGCACCTCTCGATACTTTCTTTTCGCAACATTTAGATGTTATAACAGGATCTCTTAGTAAACCTCCAGTTAAAGGACATTCAAACTCAGTTGGTAAATCAGTGAAATGTCCTTTACTCCATATAATGTCTTTACTATCCATTGACCTTTGTTGTTGTTTCCTTTGATAATCTTCCCAAGAATGTTCATCCGCAATTTGAACAACAAATTTACCTTCATCTGTAACCATAATTTTTCTTTGTGCCATCTCTTCTGGCGTAATAGATTCTGGATCAATTTCAACACTTTTCAAAAATTTCTTTGGAATACCTGTAGTACGTCTAATACGTTTACCTTCAAAATTTGGATCTGTATTAGTTGGACAATTTTTAATCCAATGATCTCTTGAACCACATCTATAACACATATATCCAGGTGGTGGTGGGCCATCTTCTAATGAATTACTACCAGCATTACCACTATTTTTATTCTTGAAAAATATCGGTGTTGCCGTAGACATCTCTTGTTGTGTTTGTTCCCATTGATTCTCTTGATTAGCAAACATATTAGCAATTCTATCCTCTTCACTACCTGTAGCATTAGAATTATTTGTTGTAGATGTCATTGTCATATTTTTTGGCTTCATATTTGTATTAAATACACGAGGTTTACCTGTAACATATCTTGCTGCATTACCAATCATCTTGTTTGGTGTTCTACTGCTACCGCCACCTGGAGTAATTTTAACTATAGGAGGTGATCTTCTTGCAATGACACTTGATGATCTAGCAATCACAATTTGATCCTCATCATATTCTTCATCTGTATCTGGATTATATAATCTTAATTGGAAATCCATACCATCGCCTAATTTATTCTCTTGAATAATTTCTCTCTTAAGGTCAAATACTGTTAACCCAGTACCATCAAATAATATACGCGATGGTTCACGTTGTGATTTCCATTTATAAAAAATAGTACTACTCATAATCAGTCAGTTCTCTTTTCTTCCTATTTTGATAATACTTTTCCTACCCCTTATTATTATATAAGTTCATCTCTTTCAAATATATGAATGGGTCAATTAATGTATGGATCGGCTCAGCGTTGTGAAAATTTATTATTGTTTTTCAAAAAATTAATAAACCTTGCTAAAACTTAAACACACACATTTACATTCATTATAAGAAAACAATATATAAAAATAAGATAGTGTTTTAATAAGTATATAGTAGTAGGCCTAACACACGATACAAGAGATGGCTGTGCCTGGATACTATGAACTATACAGAAGAAGTACAATAGGGAATAGTTTAGTTGATGCATTAGATACTTTAATTAGTGATGGTAGAATAGAAGCCTCCCTAGCTATGCGTGTACTTGAAGCATTCGACAAAGTTGTGGCAGAAACTTTAAAGGAAAAGACACAATCCAAATTAACTGTTAAAGGTAATTTAGATACTTATGGTTTCTGTGATGATGTTTGGACATTTATTGTGAAAAAATGTAAAGTTACTGTAGAAGGGAACCCCGAAGAAGCCGATTCACAAACTGTTATTAACGTGGATAAATTAAGAATTGTAGCATGTAATTCAAAAAAGAGTGAGTAAATATATATATACAAAGAATATTTCTTTTATTTGTGTTTACATTAAGAAATCTGAATTTTATTAAATAGATATTTATATACTACATAGAGATGAAAAATAAATTTTATTTATATTAAATAATATGTTTTTTATTTTTTTAAATCTTTATCTAGATCTTTTCAGCCTTAACACCATGCTTCCAGATAGCAACAAATGGAGTAGTACCATCTTCACGGTAGTTTAACATGATAATCATGGCATCTGGGTCCATAGATTCACCAGTGAAGAATTCCCAGTCCTTGAAAGAACCAATAACCTTCTTAACATAGGCTTGAGCACCCTTTTCGAAAACTGGAATAGATTCTGGGTCAGTTTCAGTTAACTTAGCCTTGACAGCCTTCATGTAAGCCTTAATGTAAGTAACAAAAGATTTCTTATCGAAACCAGTTGGTTGTAATCTGAAAGAGTGGACAACATTGTTGACCATTTCAGAACCATCTTCAACATCATCATCACCAGCTTCAGCAGATGGGTTGGCACCAATATCAATATCGTCACCACCGACTTTAACCATAGCACAGTCGGCTTCGTAGATAACATCGTCAACTAACTTTAAGTCGTAAGCATCGGATAATAATTCATCACCAGAGAAAATATCGTTGTAAATAATCATTGTGTATTAGTATAATATGCAGAAGGTCTGTACAGGACTAATTCTCAAAAGTTAATAGAAACTAAAAAATAGCAGGCTAACTAAGACCAATTGTTAAATAACAACAGAATTGTATCAAAAGGTTATCCCAGCATGTTTTTATTTTATTTTATATAAAAAAAAATTTTCAGTTGTTCCAACGAAAAAGAAAAGAATAAAGGGAATTCGATGCGACGAAAGAAAAAAATTTTCACTTTATGCTTCGCTGGCCGCGTGGGTGCCGTGCAGAGTGACGGAAAAAGGCTGACAGTGATGATTAAAGCTCATCGGATTTGGTTTCTATTTTAGAGTATATATCATTAGTCGTTCTTACCTGAGTATATCTGCCATACTTTGTCAGCTATCTCTTGAGGTATATGTGTTGGTAATCCAATCAATGTATCAATCAGTTGCTCCTTTGCTGTCGGGCCCATCTCATTAGTCATGTCTGTGCCTGTGACTAAACCTGGCGATAGAGA
The DNA here is from genome assembly GCA_037040125.1 of Kazachstania sp. M6911. Taxonomy (NCBI): domain Eukaryota; kingdom Fungi; phylum Ascomycota; class Saccharomycetes; order Saccharomycetales; family Saccharomycetaceae; genus Kazachstania; species Kazachstania sp. M6911. The sequence continues at coordinate 3,011 of JAXQGP010000428.1, forward strand.
TTCAGCACGAATTCCCCATGTCATTGTCTCCTGAGTTAATACTCTTGTATACTGTGTTAATGCAGCTTTTGAAGCAGAATATACGGTTGTACCAGGGATCGTCATTTGAGGTTCTCCAAGGATGGATGACATGTTAATGATACATGGTGAAACATATTTAGGGATGCAGTGCTTGTTTTCTAAATCTAACCTTACGGTTTTCATCATTTGTTTAGTTGCCAAATTACATAGACTAACACAACTAGCAAAATTTAAATTCATGATTCTTGCGATTTGATCTGAGGGAGTTCTTAAACTTAATGAATGTTGTGCAATGCCTGCACAATTTACTAACAAACTCATATAATAATGAGTCTTTGGTGTTTCCCAAAATTGCTCATTCACCTTTGGTACTATCCTATAATTACCCTTATGAATCTTATCGATACTATCACTCTGAAAATCAATACCTGGGAATTTACCACTACAATTAATAGTCCATTGAGGCCAATGTGATAAATCAATAGCAAGTGCTCGATGTCTTTGATATGGATTGACAAAATGTAAATGTTCTTGCGGCTTAATTTGATTTATACTTTGTTCAGTAGATCCAATTAATATACAACTTAAACCTTCCTTAGATAGTTTTGATGCAATTGCTTTACCTATACCTCTAGTTGCACCAGTAACAACCGCAACAGGAACGTAATTCATAACGAATAAAATCTCAATATTTTGCCTATTATTGTAAATGTCTAACAGTCCCAGTAACCGTATTGTTCTTTTATCAAATCTATATTTGGCGTTATCACTATTTTCTATTATCTTGAAGTTTGGCGATACGACCCGGTGTATTATTTCATGCATAGACAGAAAAAAGGGCAGATCTTTTAAAATGGTGCGAGCTGAGTCACCGAATATGAGGCTGAATGAACCTCGAAAGAAAAATACATATATAAAGAACAAATTTTTAAATATGATCGATAATACTATTACATTATATAAATGTTATATATGAGTACGTACGTATGTGTGTATGTTTATCCCTTTGAAAAACTATATTTATATCTATTTATTTCTTTTTTGGGGGGAATATATGCATATGAGGATGAACCAGAAAAAATATTATTATTGACTAGCATATCTAGTAGAAACCTCTAGATCCTTGTTGTTGGTTATTGTTACCATTGGCAGAATTACCATAATCGTAACCATTGTAGCCGTATGGAGCACCTTGTTGAGCAGCAGCAGCAGCAGCAGCTTGTTGTTGTTGCTGTTGTTGTTGTAATTGATAGTATTGTTGTAATTGAATTTGTTGCTGCATGTTCATTTGTTGTTGTTGTTGAGAAACATCACTACCTTGTTGTTGTAATTGACCTGGAGTTTGACCAGCTGTTGCACCAGCAGTACCAGTAGTAGCAGATGCATCACCAGCAGCTTGGTTAGCTTGTGGTTGACCCTGTTGGCCTGGGTAGTAATTGTAATTGTTCTTTGGAACTTGGTAATTGAATTGACCATTAACACCGTATTGTGGTTGACCGTAAGGGAAGTTTTGTTGGTAGAAATGGTTGTAGTATGGCATAAATGAGTTGCCATACATTTGTTGCTGTTGACCCATGTTGTTCATCATTGGGTTGGAATTGTTACCGGAGGTAGTACCGGCGGCAGCACCAGTAGCATCAGCAGCAGTACCATTTTCGCCGCTGGCACCAGTAGCAGAACCATTACCATAACCACGTTGCATGTTATATTGGTTAGATAGACCCATGTTTTGGTTGTTAACTTGACCGAAACCATAAGTTTGGTTGTCAAACATACCTGGGTAGTTGTAACCACCGAATTGGTTTGGATACATGTAATATTGTTGTTGAGCAGCTTGGGCTTGAGCTTGGGCTTGGGCTTGGGCTTGGGCTTGGGCTTGTAATTGGGCTTGAGCTTGGGCTTGGGCTTGAGCTTGTAACTGAACAGCAGCATCAGTAGCAGCTGGGGAACCAGAAACAGTGGTAGCTTCAGCGGCAACAGCTGCAACAGGGATTTCGGCAGTGGTTTGAACTGAAGTTTCTTGAACAACAGTCTCGGTGTTGTTCTTAACGTCAACAGTCTTTTCTTCGGCGACCTTGACTTCGGTCTTAGTTTCCGCAACTTCTTCCTCTTTAGCTTCTTCTACTTCGTCAGAGGTTTCTTCTTCAGAGGATGATTCCTCTTCACTTGAGGTTTCTTCTTCTTCAGAGGATTCTTCTTCAGAGGATTCTTCTTCTTCTTCAGAGGATTCTTCTTCAGAGGATGATTCTTCTTCTTCAGAGGATGATTCTTCTTCTTCAGAGGATGATTCTTCTTCTACATCTTCCTTAACCTCCTTTTCAATGTTTTGAATTTCAGATTTTAATGATTGTAGATCTTCAAGAGCAGGTGGTTGGAACTTTTCGGTTTCAGTCTTAACAGGAATCTTAGTCTTTGGAGTAGCAATGGCAGCCCAAGACATTTTCTTTGGAGCTTCATTAGTTGTTGCAGTTTGTGTGCCACCTGTAGATGCCAAAGATGGTAATTTATCTGTTGCGATTGGTTTCTTGCTTTCTACACGTTCTTCTGCTGGTTCCTCGTCATTTGAATCATTATTGTTTTCATCTTCATCTTTTTCACCTTCTTCATCATCTAGATGATTTTCCTTTACGATGGTACTTGAAGTTTGATGGCCATGCGCAGAATTTTCATGAGCTACTGCAGATGCCCAAGATGTGGTATGTGAGACAGGTTTTGACATTTGACCGGCGTTTCTATTATTAGATGATTTATCTAAAGTAATTGCATTAGGATTTTTCTTATTATCATGAGTATTATTATGATGTGTGGCATGAGAAGAAGAAGAAGTAGTAGTGTTATTATTATTAGAGGAAGAGAATTTCTTCTTGTTATATGAATTATGAATGTTTGTTGATGGAGTTAAATCATCTTCTGGTCTAGGTAAACGTGCAGATGATTCATGATCATGTGAATAATCGTTATATGATGCAAATGAATTAATAATGTGTTGTTCCTTTCTTTCTTTCTTTGTTGGTTTCTTTACTTCGTCCCATTTAGTTACTGCTCCTGATGTAATTTTATCAATTATAGTTTCTAAATCACCAAATTCTTGAACTACATCAATTAAATCCTCATTTTTCCAATCTGGAAATAATTCCTTTAGAGTGTTTATCTTAGATTGTACAGTAGAGTCTAATTTTTTCTTACTTTTTGTAGTATTTATTGATCTGTGTTGGGATGACATTTTTTTATGTTAATGCTTTATATATATGAATGTGATAAATGCTTTATACCGGCTTAAGAAACAAAGGTAACTATAAAATATTACAACTCAATAACAATCAATATAAATTACTTTACTCCTATTTTAAATGTTTTCCAAATAGGAAAAGCTATCGTTCTGATTGAAAACTCCTTGATGGGGTTCCCATTCACTACCAACAGCATAGTTAACTTTTCCCACCTTCCCCCATACAGATCGTCAGAATTTCCATCTCTTTGCCCGCGGATCCCCCCACCATCAAGAAATTTTTTCCATTTCTGCAGTAATCTGTTTTTTTGCTTGGTATTTAGTATGTCGTGGAAGATGACAGGGAGGGTAACAAATAAAATGAATCGGTAAAAGTTACTAAACTATTGAAGTATTTAGTTGACCCGTACGGTAATATGATGTTTGTATTGTATATATGTATGTATGTATGTTTATTTACAAGTATGTGTATCAGTGAGCAGTCACTTAATTTCAGGTTTGGGATCATTATCGATCAGTTCTCCACCATTTTCAAAAGGTGCTTCTTTCCTAGCATCATCTAATGCAGACTGTATACTTTTTTTCTGTAAATGTTCATTGACACAACCTATATATGCATACCATTCCTTCGAACATTCGTTCTCTACGGATTTCCCCTTTAAGAATTTTTCGCTATACCATTCATTAAAACAGCTATCGTAAGTCTTTTTCAATTCTGTACATTCCGGAGCAAAACTAGCAGACATACTGTTCCCCATTCGTAATTGTGATGAAGCCGTCCTGATATATATATGTATATGTATATCGCGTAGATACTACTGTATCCATGATAAGTACATTGAATCTATGTATCTAGTTGTTCCCTTTAATGGGAACAGTTTCGGTTTCTTTGAACACTGCGGGAAGATTGATATTCACGGGATCGCGGCGTCTACTACGTACGTATAGGTGTGTGTACGTATTGGTGGAATGGATATGTCTCTACTGTTACAACTGTGCATTACATTGCATATAAATCTATGTATATATGATATTTCTATTTATTCTTGAGATGATGATAATGATGTATCGACGTTCAATAGATCATTTGTGTTGTCATCGCTGTCATTAGTACTATTGCTTGTATGTGGTGGAGCCTTTAATGGTGAACTATTGGTATTTATCTTATTGTTATTACTACTAGCTGTGCTTGGATTACTTTGATTTGTTGTTACTGGTTTCTGATATTTTGCTACAGGAGAAGGTAATGCACTTGAACTTGAACCATATTCTTGCTGTAATAACAGCGATACCTTCCTTTTACGCGATTGTCTTTGAATGGTACTATCATCATGAGTCTCCGTTGTAAAGGAATCATTAGTTAAACCATCATTATTTGTAATTGTACTATGGATATTTGTATTTGTTTGTTCGTAATTTGGTAATCTATTTAATCTTTCGTCGTTATTATCTTCTTCATCACTTGAATCCGGTAAACGTAGTACTTGACCCGTGGATGTTATATTTGCAGTATGAAATTCCTGTGTGTTCTCTACTTCATTGGTATTTATATGTGTATTGTTGACTGTACTCTTCAATTCGACAGGTCTCTCTTTAATTTCTTTATTTGTAACTGTTGCTGTTGTTGTTGGTTTGGTATTGTTGTTACTTAGTGTTAAATTTCCAGATTCCTGAAATAATGTAGTCAATATAGAAGTATTATCAATTATTCGATCACAAATATCAGAATATTTACGTACATGTGGAATAATATCTTGTGTGATTTTTTTAAAACAATAACTAAAATTTGAATCAATTGTTTGTAATCTTAAGGTAATCTCTTGATCTAGCTTCTCAATTTCTTTCTCAGCAACAAATTCTTCTTCAGACATCGTGATTGTGATTGTAGTGGTTTACTTACTTTCGAATTTGGTAAACTTTGTTGTTTCGAATTACTGTTGTTGATGTTTAAATATTAATGTTTTTTGTTTGTTATTATATATTTTTTCGTGTATTAAATCGATCAATCCCATACAAAAAAATGCCACTGCACGCAGACAGCGCCATGATGCGGCTTGACAGAAGTGTCTTTCATTCATCTACGTAGAAATTACATTACACCTTTTACTAAATGAATCATAATTGAATATAAAGGATTTGCAAGTGATTTCAATTACTAATGATGACAAAAGTGGATATTTTTTACCCTTTTAAGTTAACCTTTAAATTTAATTCGAATGTAGGGGGAAGACACAATTATGAAGGGTAGTGACAAAATAAAGGGTTATATTTCCACGCATCGGCCCTTAATTTTGAACATATATATAGATATCTATAAAAATTACCTTTTCTGATGAAGATCAGCAGATCTAATCTGGGCTTATATAAAGGATCTTTAGATACCACTCTCTTGCTTTTTATTTTTTCGCTCATATATATTTACTTGTAAATTTTACTAATATCGATATACATTTATACAATCACGTAATTAAATATGGGGAAATATTGGAAAAGACCTGGTAATTATTTTTTCATAGTACCATGGATTGCTTTCTTACCTTGGTATGGTATGTTAATAACAATGTTAATTTGTTGGGCAGCTCAGGGACATCCAATTTATTGGTTTATGGATTCTGAACAATTCCCAGTATTTATTTCAGATATTGGTGCAACAAATTTAAGACCATTATTTATTGCTTGCGGTGGTTGGCAAGGTTTAGGTTATGTAATTACATTATGTTTAGAATTGTTTCAAAGAAATCAAGGTATGATGAATCCCTGGTTTACAATTGATGAAAGAAACTTAATTATAAGTAGTATTATATTGGGGATAATTGGAGAATTAGGTTTATTATTTTGTACAATTTTTTCAACTGCAAAATATCATCATGTTCATATTTCAATGCTAGTTATCTTTATCGTTTTCATGTTTTTCTCTTTAGTTTGTTTAACAACACATTATTATTTAATGGGGTTTCATTATACAATATTGAGACGTCGAAATATAGGTAGAGATCCAATTACAAATACTGAGTTCAGTAAAAGTGATGGTCATTGGAATAAATTTTTAATTAGTGCAATCTTTAAAACATTATGGATTGTGGGAGCAGTTGTATGGGCGATTGCCTTTGCTACTTTACAGGATGATTCCAAGAGTGCTAAATTTGAATGGTTATTAGCGTTTTGGTTTGGTGTTATTTTCATTATTATTTCTGTTGATTTCTATTTAGGTTCACAATGGAAAACTTCAAATCATTTCCCTTATCTCGATAATTATGGAACCTATTATAAATTCCAACAATATAAGGAAAAGCACGCAGAATTGTATCATGTAAGTTCAAATGTAAGTTCAAGATCGGAATCTTCAACTTTAACACCTGGTGGATATCCAAATATACCAACAGTACAAGATTCGGTAATGCCAACAAACATGTAACATGATTAATATATTTGGAGAATTTAATTTTTTGACATATTTTATCATTTTGTTTTAAATTAATCATTTTGGAGGCTGTTTGGTGAAGTCCGACTAATACTAGTTATGTAAACAAAAAAACAATAGTGACAAAAATTGGCAAATTATTAAGAATACCAATTATATTAACTATTATGTAATATGTAATGCAATATATATATTTTAAATGACCTAATTTTTAAATAAAAATCTCCTTATACTTCTATATGAATTGACCCCGTATTCTTCTCGCTAATTGAATATCTTTCTTCATAATAGTTACTCTTTTAGCATGTAGCGCTAATAAGTTTGAATGCTCTAATAAACCAACAAGATAAGCCTCACTAGCCTCTTGCAAGGCTAATATAGCCATTGAATTCCAATGAAGATCCTCATTTTCAAAAGTAAATGTATCTGCAACTTCTTTGACTAGTCTTGCAAATGGAATCTTTGACAATAAAAGATCTGTCGATCTTTGGTATTTTCTAATTTCGTATAATGCTAAGTTACTTGGCTTTGTGTAAGTCTTAGTATCCTCAATATGAGATTTCATTGTTTCAATCTTATTTTGAATCTGTTTATTAATTTTCTTATTATGTTTCCTCTGATTCCTCGTTTTCCTCGAGATTTTATGTTCACGAGTTCTACGTGGTTGTTCTCTTGGTGCATACCTTTCACTTAGGTTATTGTATCCATCATCATCGTTTTCCATATCATTGTACTCGAAATCGTTATTGTTATCAAATGCGTCAATTGGGTTGTAACCTTCAACGTTATTAAACGAACCGGGAGACACCACCGAACTTGTTATTCTATCAGGAGTAACAGGTCCTTGTAAATACCTATTAGTGACAAGGGGTGGCTGTTGTACAACCTGAGCTGGTATTCCGTCGAAACTCCCATGCCTTAGACGACTTCTTCTTTCTCTTGTTCTATCTAATAACTGTCTTGCACGTTCATTGATTCTATTTTGCTCATCTTGTTGATTTAATCTGTTGGAATTACTTATCGAACGGCCATCCGTACCATCTATAAATGATGACGAACCACCTTCAAACCACTGCTGACTCTGCATGTTTAAATATTTTTGTTGTCTAATTTAATGATTTGACTAGACCCGGACTATTTATCTCCTACTCTATCCTCGCAGATATATTTATATTTGAGTTATACTTCTTAACCCTGGATATAAGCTGATGTACGTTGATATAATTCTCTCCTAATCAAACTAGTCTTAAACCGATGATGAATTGTTTTTATTTATTTTGTTTACACTATAAAAGTTGAGACGCGATGTGGTAACCCGGAAAAATTATGTTACCCTCACAACCAACTTTTCGGGAAATTTCTCGCGCTTTTCTTCGTGGCTCTCACTTTTTCCAGTTTAGCAGGATAAATAAACCTATATTGACTTTATTTGTTCGAACTTCAACCAAAGAAATCTAGTTTTTATCGGTATCAAATTACTATTTGAGGAGATCAATCACAGTCTGAAGTTTGACGCCATCCCATATATTGACAGGAGTGACATTTATTTTAATTTATTAGGCGGTTAAAACTTGAGAGATGGCTCCATTTAGATTAGATAGTATATTCATTATCGATCCCAAATCTGAACATACTCTAGTTCAACTAGGTTTGAATGATGAAACATTCATGATCCCTGATTACAAAATCCCTTCATGTATATACAAAGACAGTACCACGGGAAAATATTTATCATCAGCTGCTGACAGCAACACAAATATCGAAACTATTTATCCAATAGTAAACGGTGAAATTAAGGATTTAAACGCATTCTTGCAACTTCTAAAATTAATTTATGGTTCCGTCTTAGCTGATAGATCCAAGAATAATCCAAATGCATTCGATTTAGAGTTATCGAATATTCCGTTAATGTTATTAACTCATCATTCATGGTCTCAATATCAACTAGAAATGATCGCACAATTTGTATTTGAAGAATTAAAGATTAATAATTTAATGTTTTTACCTGTATCTATCGCTACTGCATACGCAATGATCTCTTTACAAAATTGTTGTGTTATCGATATCGGTAAGAATCGTACAGATGTTATACCTATTGTTGACTATACCGCTATGAATCATTTGACATCCTCTTTACCGGTAGGTGGTAATTTCATTAATGAAACTTTACAGAAAAAATATTTAACAAATCTCTCGATGGAGCAAATTGAATGTTTGAAAAAATCCAATATATTTGAAGTTTTAACTGATGATATAATGAATAAAAGAGACAGAGATGATCTGAATGGGGAAAATCAAGATGGTAACGATGATGTTATTAATATAGCTGACATAGTGACAAGTGGTCGTGATACAAGAGAAATTTTAGAAGAGAGAGAACGTAACAAAAACGAGAAGAATGTCTCTAACGCAGAATTAGAATATAATTATTTCTGGGATACAAAGGGTAATAATATTAAAATAGGTAAACAAAGATTCCAAGGTTGTGAAGAATTAATTAAAACAATCTCCAGAAGAGTAGGTATTACTTTGGGACAGATCAGTGACCCAACAAAACTGAAAGCTGTATGGGATAATATTGTTATCATTGGTGGGACATCTGCAATTGCTGGATTCAAGGAAGCTTTATTAAGCCGTTTGATTGAAGATCATTTGATCACTGAACCAGAAAATGAAACAGAACAAAGAGAAGAGGCTGAAAAAGACCCAGCTGCTACAGCAGGTAATAACAAGAAAAAGGCAGCAAAGGCTTTCCAAAATATGATTGCAGCTACCATTCAAAGTATAGATTATGTGCAAACTCCAACATCTATAAGGCTTGCTAAGTATGCAGAATACTTCCCAGAATGGAAGAAATATGGGTACGCTGAGATTCAATTCTTAGGCGGTCAAGTAGTAGCAAAGCAAGTCTTCACACATTCTAGAGATGTATATTATGTGACGAGGGAAAGTTATGATAAGTTTGGTCCTAGTTGTATATGGGATGTTGAGTTTTGATTAATATATAAACCTACCGTAGAATAATATTTTATATTCTATATAAATACGTAATGTAAAAATAGTAGAACACCAACAAATAAAAGTACGATTCTCGACTTACAAAAAAATTAAATCCATGGAACAACCTCCTCTAAGGGAGATATTTCTTGTGAAAATTTTTATCAATATTAATGTTACAATCGATATGTAATTGAAGCTATATATATATTTTACATATCTTTATCTTGAATATTATTTTAATCTGACACTGTAATAAACAATGCCTTTTAATTTAAGTAAAATCACCTTTGTAATTCAAATAATCCTTAATTTGGTCGATAGTGTCACTACTTTCGTTATTATCATTATTTTGGATATAATTCTTAAAATTAATTATATTTTTTGAAGATTTCATCCTTGGTGCTGGTCGAGCGGTATTGTTTCCATCACCATGAGCACCATATCCTGAATCATTCTTTTCTACTTTTTCTGGTGAGTCTTTTATCTTAATCATATTTTTAATCGGTGTGGGAATTTCAAACGGTTGTATAGATCCTGAAGAGGAACCCACTGATACCGCTTGTGTTAAGTCCAATCGGTCCTCTGGTTCGCGGGTGTCTTTCATCATTTCTTCTTGGGATGCCACAGCCTTAGTAGTCGTCAACGAGTCAATGAAATCTGTTATATTGATTGGCAGATCACTTGGATCCAACCCTGAGGTGAATGAATCTCGACTTGACGTTCTAGACAATTCTTTGTCTTCAGTTGAGAAAGTATCTGTTAACGTCAAATCTTCCTTTGATTTTGATTTTGATATTTTCTTCCAAAATTTTTTAATTGATTTTTTGGCACCTCCACCAATCTTATTTAATGATGCAGATTTACTATTCTTATTACTGTTCACAATAGCATGAATTTCATTTATATCAATTCTCTTGTCTGGTTTTTTTTCCAACATTTTTCTTATAACTAAATTTGCGATCCAATCATCATTATTTTCGGTTGAAAGTTCTTTTGAATTTATTAAATGGTAAGTGCCAAACTCATTGTCTCCACTGAACGGTAGTTGATTAAATAATATGCAATATAAGGTGACACCAAAAGACCACACATCAAGCTTAAACCCATCCTTTACGTTCAATTTTTCCTCTAATTTGAAATCTTCTTCAGTAAATTTACAAAGCTCTGGTGCAACAAATGCTGGAGTTCCAATAATTTTATTCAGTTCTTTCTGGAAACAGTTACGGACAGTACGTATTTGTTTAGATTTAATATTTTCTAATCGATCATAGTTAAATGGTAACCTTTCAGGAGTTAATAAACTACAACCAAAATCTGATATCTTTAGAATTTTATTATTACCATCAACTAAAATGTTGGAAGGTTTAATATCTCTATGAATGCAACCAATATTTTTTAAAAATTTTAAACCCTTGGTAATATCAGTTATTACTTTGAAAGTAAAATCTATAACAGTTTTATCTTTACCTATCACAGATTCCCATTGTCTCAGCATACTTGTAGTAGGACGTTTCCATTGTAATTCACCCAAGTTACACCATTCGGATACAATCCATAAATCTCTACTATTTGTTGAATCCATACATTGTAAAAAATTCACAATATGAGAATTTCCTCCATTATCCTTTGTTGTTCTTAACATTAAATAAATTTCCCATCTACAGCGATTAATATTCATTAACATAGTAATTGTATCCGCATCAAAATCATCTGCTTCAATATTGAATTGTTTCCAATATGTTATTTGTCTCATTAATTGATTCATTGAATATTTAGGTCTCAATTTATTAATACGTTTCAAAGCTACAATACGTTTTTTTTTATGGGATTTCTCCTGACCTTTGTAAACTTTACCAAATTGTCCAGAACCGATAGGAGACCCAATTTTATAATCATTAATTGTTGAATTCATATCGTCAATATTATCAATCAGTTGAACATAAGGTTGCAGTTCCGATTCAATCACATTTGAAACATTTCTTTCAATCAAAGAATGATAAGTGGGTATCCATTTCGAATCCTCATTTTCAACAACGATATATCGTGATTGTGATTCAAGTTTATTTGTCACTGTTGAATTATTTAACAGAGACGGGTATTTCTGTTCCATATCCTAACGTGGTAAATAAATATATACTTATCCTCTTTTGCAATATCGATGATATGGATATATAAGTGCAATTGCCTCGTTAGGAGGTTTGTTTATCTGTGATGAATTCATTTCATTTTTGTAATGATCATCCCTCCACGAATTTTTATCGATTTTTTTTTCGTGCATTAGGCAAACAGTGCGATGAGTACACGAAGCAATACGAATTTTGTAAAAAAACTATCTATCTGTCATCAATACGTTAAATAATAGAGGTGTATAAATCTATATAAAATTGAATTGTAAAAAATATAAAACTTAGAAATCACCATGTTTTTTATGAGTCTTTAAATGTTGCGATAAATTATCACTTCTACTAAATTTCTTTTCACATAACATACATGGGAATGGTCTTTCAGTTGAATGAACTGATCTAACATGCCTCTTTAAATGTTCTGATCTCCTAAATGCTTTTTCACAATCTTGACATTGGAAGGGTTTAATTGATGGATCTTCCAAGATTGCAGCAGCAGTTGCAGCTGCCATTGGAGTATGAGTATTTACATTTGAATTACGTTTTGATGAAGAAGCTGATGAAGTTGAAGTTCTTGGTGATGTAACAAACGGAGTCATTGCATTTGATGATTGCGAATTTGTTATACCAATTGTTGATTTACGTCTTCTTCTTGTTGAATCATTACGTGAATTAGGTGGAACGCTTGAAGAAACTGATTTTCTCTTAACGATTTTAGTTGGATGATGATAAGCTTGAGTATCAATAGTTGGGAAAGTTTCAGGTTTCTTTTGTAAACCGGTAATTGCTAATTTTGCAGTCAATGAAGCTGATTCGGATAACATCATTGAAGGTTTAATGAATTTTTTCGTTGGAGAAGATAAATCATCAGTAATTAAACCATTTTGCTCTGTTAATTTATTATCATCGCTCGACATTGACATATTATACATGTCTAAATTATTTGATAAGGTATTTGAATCATTTTGATTGTATAAATTAAAAAATAATTCATTACCTCTTGTGTCCGGAGACATTATTGAATTTTGTGTTAAATTATTTGTTTTCATAATTGGTTGAAACTTAAAATCGTTAATTATATTATTTGATTGTCTAGGAGAACTTAAAATATTTGAATTTGAAATATCGTTTGTTTCATAAATATTTTCTTGAATGTTTGTTATAGTGTTATTATTGTTGTATGAGGTAGAACTTGAATTTCTCTTTTTAGGTAACTGTACATTATTATTAAAATTCATATTATAATCATTAAGGGATTGTGATAAACTATTATCAATAAAATTTTCATTATTGGTATAGTCAATTTCATCGTTTGGAGAAATTTTATTGCTACCTTGAGATAAACCCCAAAAATCAATCGAATCAGATATTGATGATCTTTGATTATTATTTGAATTAAAATTTTTAGTCATTTCACTAGTTAAAAGTTCACTAGCTCTTCTTGCACCGAATGCCATATTATTATTGTTGTTATTACTATTATTAAAACTAATTGGATCCTCAACAAAAGAATTTTTTCTATATTTATTGACGTGATTTATATTTGAATGTAAATCAGCAGGTTGAACAAACGAATCGACCAATTGTCTCCATGAACCTGTATCTTGTTCATTAACGTTTGAATCAATTAAGACATCTTCATTAATATCCATAAAATCTGTATTATTTTGAGATGCCTTTGGTGATAAAAGATGACTATAATTTTGCTCATTTGTTGGCTTCATTAATTTTTCATCAATTTCTTGTTGATCTAATAAGGCCATCAAATCATTCATTACGGAAGGAGTAGTAATATTTTCAACATTCTGTGCAATTGTTGTTGCTGTAATAGTGCTGTTATTAGCAGTTATAGCGTTATTTGATAAATTTAATTTTTGTAAATCTAAGAAACTATTATTTGCTGTATTTAATTTAGTTGTCTGTGAAGAATAAGATTCTGCTCTATTTGAGTTTGGTCTAATTATATTTGAATCCTCTTTTTTAGTTAAAACATAATTGTCTGAATTATTTGTATTTTTATCATTATTAACAGGTGTAACACTTGTTTCCATATTATTTAAAAGAGAATCATCAGATATATCCAAATTATTTTCTTTCCTTGTAGTACTGTTATTGTTATTGTTGTTATTAAACATAGACTCGTTACTTAACAAAGTATCGAATAAAGTAGATTGCATAATTTTTAAGGTGTTCTTGTTCTTTCTTGTAGTTGTAATCTATAATAGTGTATTGAAAGTATCACTACTTATATATATATATATATTTAATTCAGTTTGCCAAACAGACCCGAAAAAATAAGTTGAAAAATGGAATTAAAATTATAGAGGAAAGAAATTAAAGAACGAAGACTCGTTAAAGGAAAGAAACTATATATATAATACTAACTGTTGTTATCATTAATATATATAAATAGTGTACTAGAGATTACCGAGAATTACACTACATTATATTAACTTGTATTATGTAGTATTGTATTTTATTTTATTGTATTGAATAGGTTTGCAGTTGCAGTTACTTGTACATTTTAGTACAAAAAATGTCTCTCTCGCCCTATTTTGAACAAGTAGTCAGTTAGTTACTACGACATGTTGTTAACAAAATGAGCAAAAAAACAAAAAAACAAAAAGTGTTTAGAAACGAAGAAGATCTGCTTTTTGAAATGTGAAGAAAGGACGGTACACCTACAGACATTTTGTTACGAAGTTTGTCATTATTAATTAAATTACGTGGAAAAGTTTAACTCTTTAAAAGGAACTGGAAGACAATTTAAATTGTACGGTACATACAAACAGAAGCAGACGGACATTGAGCTATCGTCGTTGTTGTTGAATCATCTATCTCAAAAGAGAGCGATACTGAAAGAGTGAGGGACTCTTCAACAGTTTGGTATATTACGAACCGGCTAGCTGGCTTGTCCAATCAATTATTTTACGCGGACTTACAGTAAAATTCATTTCCTTCGCTTGCTAGCTTTCTTTTGCTGTCCGTTGTTGCTACGTTCCTCATTCTCTTCTCGGTAATTTGCTACTTTCAGATTGCCGTACCCTAACCAACTCACCAGTGCATACATACATATGCGGGAGTTCGGAGAGTATAAATATAAATTTTGTCTATTTAAAAATTCATGCCCATGCATAACACAGAGAGGCGCACTAAGATATGGCCGTACGCAGAATAGAAACAGAAATATTGTTTCGGTTTCGTATCCGATATCGTTGTGCACGGCAGACAAGGTGTGGGGTGAAATAGAAATAAATTGATATACAGTGATTGTGCCGTACCACCGGCTATTTATAATTGGCCAGCGAATGTCGGAGCTGTAAAGGAAACTTCATATTTCGTAGGAACTCACATAATATACCTATTTTGAATAAATTATTCATTTTTTGACGATTACGAAGTATTATTACCTGTATTTGTCTGTGTGGGCAAGACGTGGGGTGCGGAGATATAGTGTACCCCTAAAAAATACGATAATAATAATAATAATTTTCATTACTACTTTCTGTATCGCCCACTATATTTGTTTGGTGTCCTGTCTCTACCCCCTTAAAAGAATCCTACTACAGCGGTTAATATGCGCAGTTTCATATGTTATACGGTGGGGTGAACCCAATTATCTATCGATACTCTGTAATAGTACGTAACCATTCTTATATTAAAGTGAATAAACTGGAGTGGAGTGAAGTGGGGGAACATAACGACAACTATAATTATAATTTATAATGGAAACAGGGGTTGTCAGTTTCTAGAAACTATTTCTAGAAATATTTCCATCAATAATCAAGTGGTAAAAAGTTACGCAGTACAGCAGAATCGAAACTATTAGTTTGCCTGCCTCAAATTGTGTCGAACCCTTTTTTCTTTTATTCGCACTGTAACAACTGATGGACGAAATGATATATATCGACAGCTTGTGCCAATCAACTATAACGTATTATTTTATATTTCAAATTAGTGACATAGACGACAGATGACTGTAAAATGGCAGTTATCACTATTATTACTATAGCTTTTACTAAAGTTCTTCTCGGTTATTAACAACATAATTATTTCTTGCGGTAACTAACTTCAATTATCGAATATTATATTTTGAAATATGTTAATCCATTACGTACTTAATTTATAACATAGGAGGAGGAGACAAGTTGTTCCCTTAGATATATACAAATATATGCAATGGTATAGTGTGTCGTTCGTGCGGAGTGATAAAATACGTTTATCATTTTTTTCCTTAAATTTCAATAGTTGACAGGGCACAGTAAATTTTTCAATTTTCTCGATGTTGACATATAGATGAAGAAAATACATCACATATACACACAATCGATAAGACATAATACATCACAAATACATAATTACATTTTGACATAATTTAGTGTACTACTTTTAGTTATATTACCGATATCATTGAAACAAATATGCAAGGCGGAATCAGAAGGAAAAAAGATTTATTACCAAGATATAAGAAATCAGGTAATTATGATAATAGAACTAAAAATGGGTTTTTCTCAAAATATTCAAGACAGTTGAAAATTATTTCAGCCTATTTAGGTTTATTATTATTAGTTTATTTAATTTTAAATGTCGCGTTCTCTGATATGAATAAATCACCGTCATTTGAATTAGATAATTCGGATTTAAAACAGAATAAAAATATATTGAATACCAATAATGAAAATGCTAAACCAGATGATTCAAATATTAATAAACAATTCCATAATGAAGTTGCAAGACAAAAAGAAGTTGAAAACTTAATACCAAAGAAGAAAATTAATAAAAATTTAGTACAGGATGCTAATCTTATATAGTAAATAAATCAATATAAAAAACACAAAATAAAAATACCCTAAGCATTAATAATTAATTAATTGATAAGTGATATTATCAAAAAAAAACTAGTTTCACCCTCTATGTCTTGTTCAAAATCCAAACTTACGTTTGGTATATATATATGCAATATATGCTAAAATCACCATGGTTCCAACAATACCAGTAAACCATCTTAATGAATTCTCTTCTTGTCCTGGAACAATTACATTCATACCCCATAACCCCGTAATAACATTCATTGGTAATACTATAGTACCTAATATAGTAATCTTACCCAATACATCATTCATATCATTATTAACTTTTGTCATGTCAATATTAATTTGTGCCAAATAATTTGAATGTGATCTACTTAATAATTTCTCATAATGATTTAATGATGATACCATTGTAATAATATGATCTTGAATATCATCAAGATACATACCAATTTCTGCTTGTGCTGCAGTATCCCATTGTCCATTATATCTTTTAGCAAATCCTTTAATCACATCAGCTTTAGCACCTAATAATCTCAATATACTCATTACACGTTTACGACAATCACCTATACGTCTTAACATATCACCCTTTTTCTTCCAACCAATTAAATTAGCATTAAATGTGGACGCATCTGATGAAGAATCTGAACTTGAACTTGATGATGTATTCATTGACGATCTAGTTAGCATCCCACTAGAACCACTAGTGGAATAACTAGATCTCCTACCTGTGAATAATCCACTCCTTCCACTATGAACACTCCTTGGAATTCTAATACCATCACTATTCCTTGATCTCGAAGATTTATGAAGCAAACGCGCATTTTCACTCGATTCATCAGACATCGAATCACTGTCATCATCTGAACTTGAGCTCGAATCTGAATCACTATCACTATCTGAGTCATTATGATTCATCTTTAAAATCGCATCCTCAATATCATATACTTCATCTTCAATTAATTCAATCATTGGTCCAAATGCATCTGTAATATCATCAATCAACGCATATGCAATCCAATCAGCTGTAACATCCAAATAATCTCTTAGTAAACGAGCTCTACGTCTAACATTTATAGGGTGTGGAGTAGGAGCAAAATGAAATGTAAGAACACCTGTTCTAAAAACAATAATATATACATTTAATGGCTCTAATTCACCAGCTCTTGGCTTATGTCTAT